>WAAF01020781.1:890499-978897 GCA_013400475.1 Tricholaema leucomelas
CCAGCCAGTTCCTCACCCAGCACAGAGTGAATTTGTCCAAGCCACAAGCTGCCAGTTTAGCCAGGAGCTTGTTGTGGCAGTGTCCAAGGCTTTGCTGAAGTCCAAGTAGACTACATCCACAGCCTTCCCTACATTCACCTGGCAGGTAACCTGATCATAAAAGGAGATCAGGTTGGTCAGGCAGGACCTGCCCTTCCTAAACCCATGCTGGCTGGGCCTGATCCCTTGGCCATCCTGTAGGTACTTTGTGATGGCACTCAAGATGACCTTTCCCATGACCTTGCCTGGCACTGAGGGCAGGCTGACAGGTCTGTAGTTTTCCGGGTCCTCCTTTTGACCCTTCTTGTGGATCGGTATCACATTGGCCATCTTCCAGTCTTCAGGGACCTCTCCAGTGAGACAGGACTGTTGATAAATGATGGAGAGTGGCTTGGCCAGCTCATCTGCCAGCTCTCTCAGAACCCTAGGATGGATCCCATCTGGCCCCATGGACTTATGAGGATCCAAGTGGCTCAGGAGGTCCCTTATCTCCTCCACATGGATTAGAGGGGGACTATACTGGTCCCTGGCTCCACCTGCCAGCTCAGGAGTCCAATTGTCCTGGAGACAACCTGCCCCACTATCGAAGACTGAGGCAAAGAAGGTGTTAAGCACCTCTGCCTTTTCCTCATCCTTTGTCACTATGTTCCCCTCTCTAATAAGGACTGGAGGTTTCTGAACACCACATTAGTCACTAACAACGTTAAGAAGTGACACCAATGCCTAACACTTGAGTTACCATCACTAATCCTGGTTTAGGAAACACTGCATCAGTAAGTGCAGTTAAATTAATAGCTTAAAAAGTTCCACTTATAAATAATAATAATAAAAATAAGCCACTATGAGAGTTTTCCTCCTATAGATACAGGTCACTAGAGCCCCAGTATCCTCAGGTGTTGTGAGAATGTTTTTCAAGGACAAGTTCAAGCAGCTACTTCTGAAAGGCAGACAGACTTATTCCTTAAGAATTCTATCAGCAGCTACAAAAAAAGTTTTTGATGTTCCCTTCCACCTTACCCTGCTCTCCTTGGATTGCATATTGTTCTGTGCAGCCACAGTGGGCAGTCCAAGTCTGGATTTATTTTTGGTTGAAAAAACCCAGCATTTACTGGTAGAGCCCCTAGCCTTACTTAGCTGGGTAGGGCAAAGTAAAGGAGATCTTTGTGATTCAATTTGCTGGCAGCTCCAGCATAGATAGGCTGAAGGTATTTGGGCAACCACAGCTTCAACAAGCAGAGGTAGACAAAATTATCTTTTTCTAAGTCCTCCAGAAGCACAAGTGCCTTCATCAGCAGGACTAGGCATTAAAAATAAAACCTCAATAGAAGAGCAGTTACTATTAGGGTACCAAAAGCATACTGCACAGCAGAATTTCCATAAAGTCACAAAATCAGATAATGTCAGAGGTTGGAAAGAACTTCTAGATATCATGAAGTCAAAACCCCCTTCCAAGGCAGAATCACTTAAAGTCACACAGAAACACATCTAGGAGAGTTCTGAATATCTCCAGAGAAGGAGACTCCACAACCTCTCTGTATACAGCCTGTTCCAGGGCCCTGGCACCCTCACCATAAAGAAGTGTCTCCTCATGTTGAGGTGGAACCTCTCGTGTTCTAGTTTGCACCCACTGTTCCGTGCCCTATCACTGGGTACCACCGAAAAGAGACTGTTGCCCATGAAAGCACTTCTTGAACTCAACCACATGTGTACAGCAACAAGTCCTTAGGAGCATCTCTAATGAAAAACATGAAGGTATTTACTCTGACAATATCTCCCAGTATGGCTTTCCAAATCTCTTCTCCCAGTGGCCCATGCCCCCATAGCAGATTTTAAGAGAAACCATAAAGCAAACAGTAATTAGAGTGTACTGACCTCTGACAAACTGATTCACTTCTGCCACCCTCTGCTAGTCAGGAAGCACAGTTTTCTTAGAAATGACACTTATGTTATGGTATTGAATGATCACATAACTGACCTTCACAAACACTAGGACTACTTTTACACAAAACTGTAATGCTGCTTCCAAAAATGCAGATGGAAGGCTACGTAAATGTGCATAATAAGCATTTTATATTTTAAGCTGTACTCTGTTTATTATAATTTTTCCATACCATGAAATATTTTATATTAGGTTTTTGCTTTTCAAGATAGATTGGATTGCTGAAGCTCCATCCAATACAAATATAGAACAGCTGAAACAGGTGTTAACTATTATGGAATCCATGAAGTACCCCACTTGTCTATATAATCACCAAATCATAAAAAAAGCCCAATTGTAATTTCTTCTAAGTTCACATGGAAAAATGAATTTGAACTTTTACTGCAAATGTTATTTCAGCGACAAAAAATAGTCACAAGATAGGCCCTACTTTACAGGAACAAAACCTGAGCTATACCAGTTCAGTATTTTGAATGAGTTCTCCAAACTTGGTCTTCATCTCACATGTCAGCTTTGTGCTTTATTTCCTTAACTCTTGAAATTGTTACTGAAAACATGATATGTGAATTTGCCTTTAAGTGAATTAGTATCAAACGTTTAATCCTCTAGCTGCACTGAAAGACCATAATCAACAGAGAGCAGAAAAGCATGTTCTGCTCTTCTAGTTTCAGTTATGTAATCATAAAGCAAAAAAATTCCTTGCATCAAAGTAATCTTTAACAGGAGACAAAGGTCTTAGCATGACAAATACACAGAATTTCAAGAAACTGCAGAACAATATACCTGATGTTCTCAATTATCCTTTCCTCTTCTATCTACATGCCCTATCCTTTACCTTTCCTATCTCCACTGAATGAGAAAATTCATAATGCTGATGCTGAGGTCGTCCTCCTATTAGATTTAATTTTTATGAAATTGCCATAGAAGTATGCCAGCTATGCAAGAGCTTATTTTAAATGAAACTAACAGTTCTTCATACTGAAAGCTTACACTATAAGAAAGATGTTGAGGTCCTGGAGCATTTCCACAGGAAAGCAACAATCCTGATGTGGGGTCTGGAGTGCACATCACCTAAGGAGAGGCTGAGAGAGCTGGAGTTGTTTAGTCCAGAGAAGGAAAGGGTAAGAGGCAGTCTTATTGCTCACTAGAGCTTGAAGTAGGTTGCAGGGAGACTGATGTCAATTTCCTCTTCCAAGGAACTAATAGCAAGATAAGACAAAATGGGTTCAAGTTGTGGCATGGGAGGTTTAGATTGGGTATCAGGAAAAGATTTCTTTACGTAGAGAGTGGTGAGGCATTGGAACGGGCTGCCCAGGGAGGCAGTGGAGTCACCATACCTCGAGATGTTCATGAAGAAGGTAAATAGAATCATAGAATGGTTTGGGTCAGAAGCAACCTCCAAAGATCATCTAGTCCAACATCTCTGCAGTCAGCAGGGACATCTGCTAGTAGATCAGACTGCCCAGAGCCCTGTCCAGCCTCACCTTGAAAAATTCCAAGCATGCGGCCTCAACTACCTCCCTGGGCAACCTGTTCCAGTCTTCCACCACCCTCATGGTAAAGAATTGTTTCTAACATCCAATGTAATTTCTTCTTCTCTAATTCCAAACCACTGTCCCTTGCCCTATCACTCCAGGCCTTTGCAAACAGTCCCTCTGCAGCCTTGTTGTAGGCCCTCTTCAGCTACTAGGTCCCCCTGCAGCCTTTTCTTCTCTCAGCTGAACAATTCCAGCTTCCTCAGCCTGTCTTCACAGGAGAGGTGCTCCAGCACCCTTATTCTTGTGGTCCTCCTCTGGACCTGCACCACGTCCTTCCTATTGAGGGCTCCAGAGCTGGACACATTATTCCAGGTGAGGTCTCACTAGAGCCAAGTGAAAGAGTCACCCTTCTCGACCTGCTGTCCACGCTCCTTTTGATACAGCCCAAGATGCCACAAACCTTTTGGGCTGCAAACACACACTATGTGGATGTTCAGAATGTAGTTTAGTGGGTTATGGTTAGCCTTGATGATCTCAAAGGTCTTTTCCAGCTATAATCATTCCCTTTTCTCAGAAGTTACCAAGATGGTTATACAAACAAAAAACTAAACAGAAACTTTTGTCATTGAATCAGAAACTGATAAAAACATTGTTTCCCTGTGCACAAAGTCAGACACCATCCCATGTATACTCTGAAAGTTCACTTGTATCAAGGCAACGTCCACAGAAGTAAGCTGAGTTGTTGAAAATATACCTTTAGGTACAAAAAAGGTACAGTATACTTAGTAAAAAATGAATATGACCTTGAAAAAAATTTGCTGAAATACCAACAAAACAATTGCCCATTTCCCTTGTCATTACAAAGCTCAGTTTCTAAGCTGAAAACTGGAAGACTGAGTCGGGTAGAAAGATGACTTGGCTAAAATGAAAGGGTCTGGCAAGAAAACCAACAAGGCCTAATAAAACAAGAAATCTGCATAATAAACACTCTTGAATACTATTTTTCAGTTGCCTTACATATTCTTCTCACTATTTACTAAAACACATTGTATTAGTAATCTGCAACACACAGCATCAATCTCAGTATTTTAATCTCTCATGTGGCTCCACAAATGTGACCCAAGTTCTCCAGAGTCAATAATGAAGACCAGACATTTACGTTTCTTTAAACTCAGATAAACAAGGCTTTGAGAATGCTCACTGTAGACACGAGAGAAGTAAACCCAAAGAGAGTATCAGAGGTGTCAAAGAGAATACAGAGGTATCAGAAAGTGGGTGTGAGTGAAAATGCCAGATAATCTAGAGGTTGCTGGCACACTCAACCAAGAACACTAGCAAAAATTTATCTGCCCATATACCATGCTAACAAATTTGTTACGCCAGAACCTACATAATATCTGCACTACTACAAAATTTATCCAATTTGTACATATTTTGTGACAAAAGAACTTCTGCAGTGAAGGAGGAAGTAAGCACGTCACCTTTTGTTAATGAAAAGGTCTGAAAACAACGCAGACAACATCCACAATATAAACATAAAAGGTTCAAATATGAGCATTCTTCCTCTGGTAGTGCAGCCAAAGAAGAATTGAAAGAATTCCAGCACGCTCAGTGAATTTAACAGTCTATTTATTGTCATATCTGGACATTTTTGGGTGGGTTCCACTGTATCTCCTTCTGTTGGAAGAAACTTGATATGCAAGCTAATAAGCTAACCATGAAGAAGCCAGATGTGCAGACCACTAATTTGGGGAAAAAAAGGCAGACTGAGGCAGGAAACTTAACCTGTTGTTCAAATCCTGTGTGCATGAGCCTCCATCATTAACAAATAACTAAAACCATCCTACAACTAAAATTAGTGAAGTTTCATCCAGCCAGCATTTGTGATGAACACCACCACTACAGAGGAAAAGGAAAAGCTTAAAATAAACTATCTTTATTTCCTTTACATTCATACATACTGCCAAAACATATTGGGAAAGAAACACCAACCAACACACTCTGAAGACCTACATTGATTTTGAACGTATTCACAGAGATTTGCTTCTATTTTCTGCAACAACTCCAAGGATCTGGTGATGAATCCAGTATGATCAGGAAAAGGAGTTACTCTGAAGGCTTACAATGAAGGTTACCTGCCCTGTCAATTTTTCCCTTCCATTTTTTTTTAGTATTTTCTTTTTAGTTGCATAGCTATAGAAGTCCATCTAGAACCATTAATCTAACACACAGCAACTGTAAATTTTAGATGAGGAACAGATTTTTCTAATCTTGCAAAACCAAGTTTATCTCTAGGGAGAAAGCTGTGTACCAAGTCTCTTTAGAGAGCAATTCTGTTTGTCTCTTTATTTTCCTAGTCAGCTGACAGCCTGACAGCAGGCTGCGAAGCTGGGGATGCTTTGGGAGCCCCCTTCTCCTTGTTAGACAACTCTTCTTTGAAAGGCATGCATAGGTCTAGCTCATTCACTCAACTGCTCCTTATGTGACACTGAGCAGTATCAAGTGCATGGCACAACACTTATAATTTTAATGAAGATCATGAAGTGAAAGCTTTGCTTCCTGCCAGCTACTCTTCAGAATGAAGGCAGGAAAACAGACAAGCTGTCAACACTGTATTACCTGATTAAACTATTAGCTCCCTCAGATTGACACTTACTATTTACGGCAAGAGGAAATGGCCTCAAGTGGCACCAGAAGAGGTTTAAATTGGATATGAGAAGAAACTTTTTCACTGAAAGGGTTCTCAACAGTAGAATGGACTCCTCAGTGAGGTGGTTGAATCTCCTTCCCTGGGAGCATTTAAAAGACACAGATGGGGTCCTGAGGGACATGTTTTAGCACCGGACTTGGTAGAGTTAAATAATGATTGGACTTAATCTTAAAGTTCTTTTCCAACTGAAGCAATTCTATGATTAAAGCCCCCAAGACCCGATCATCTCTGTTACTTGGCTCCTCTTTTCTTCTGAAAATCCAAAAAGCAAAAATGATTACTGATAGTCTATGCTAATACTGTGCCAGTCAATTACTCTACTCTGTGCTTTAGCATATGCAGTAAAATATCCCTGGATGTCTCCTATGTCATCCTTCAGAAGCATTCCAGCACTTGGCTGGTTCCTGTAGTAGATATGCCAGCTGATCTTTCCAGATGAAGTTTTTGACTTAATTTTTTCATCCAAACTTTTACCAGCTGCTTTAGTTTGATGCTACAATTTTTACAGCTTGTCCTTACCTTTCTGATTCTTGCTGGGAAAAGCTAGAGTTGAAACCAGAGCCTTTTTTCTTAGAATACTCAGTTGCTCAACCATAACCTGGTAAAAGAAAGTGAGTAGTCCCTGGAAATCACTCTGTCCCTTTCCAATTCTTGGTTTTGATTAGAGATTAAATCAATGGTTCTGCTTCTGTGAGCAGCAGAAGGCTTGTAAGAAATCTCTTAGCTAACAAAAATGCAAGCTGGCCAAAAAAAATTCACGTTGTATAAATTTGTTTGAAGTTTTTTGTAGGCACAGAAGTGGCAGCAGCAGTCAGTGGGCAATCATGAAGTCAGCGAGACCGTTCTCCCACATTAGACTCAGTCCAGATAATATCAGTTCCTTTGACCCATGATCCAAAGAGAGGTAGTTTTAGAGGAGACAGATGGAGAAGGGCTGCTCTGAGAGTTATAAGGAAACCTAACCCATACCCCATATGACCTACAGTTATTATAAACCACTTCTCACTACAGCAATGGAGATCTCTTTATGCCACCAACCCATTCACAGTATCACAGTATCACCAAGGTTGGAAGAGACCTCATAGACCATCAAGTCCAACCCGTTACCACAGAGCTCAAGGCTAGACCATGGCACCAAGTGCCACGTCCAATCCTGCCTTGAACATCTCCAGGGACGGCGACTCCACCACCCCCCTGGGCAGCCCATTCCAGTGTCCAATGACTCTCTCAGTGAAGAGCTTTGTCCTCACCTCCAGCCTAAATTTCCCCCTGTGCAGCTCGAGGCTGCGCCCTCCTGCCCTGGCGCTCCATCACTGCATGCTTTCTCCATGACACACCTTAAAGAGATCAAAAAAAATGTAGTAGGATTAAGCCATTTCAGCCACAGTTTCATCTCGCTACCTCAGTTGACTCCCCTGTTGTTCTCAGTGTATAAACTGGCATACCTTTAACTCATACTCAACTGGGGGACTGCTGTTGACCTAAGAAGGTATTGAAGGAGATACAAAAAGGGAAGGACCCATCTTGTAGGCTCTAGCATGTTTCCTCTTCTTTGCAGCCTAGCCACCATACAGTCCTGAAGGGACAGGACAGCTAACTGAACTACCCTCATGCTGTCACATTGAGAACAAGTCGAAATATTCATGTAAGAGATGTAAAGCTTGGCATTTTTCTAAACTACTCTGTGGCAGGATTGCTTTGAGTCACTGTAAGGCTCAAAAAAAAAAAAGTCCTTGAGTGCCTCAGGAGACAGGACTCATCCTTGCTGCCAATGCCCGACAGATCCAACTCTTCCACCAAGCCAGAGTATCTATTTAACAGAACTTGCTGTTTACAGGGCAAAAGAAAATCATAAGATCCAAAGTGCCCCAGGGGCTGACAGAGGAGAACTGCCAAATACAAAAGTTCTGCTCTCAGCAGATTGATGGCCGAGGATATTCTTTCTATTTGTTTAGCATTCAACTTTCTCTTAATGCACAATCAGTTTTCTTGTCAGGTATGTGTACAAGATACCATATGATTCATTACTTGGGAAGTAGGAATGCAGCAAGGCTGTAAAAAAATTAGGAACAAAACCCCTACAGATTTGGATTAAAATGTACACAATATTTTTCGGATGGCTCTGCTTGTTATGAGTCATTCACAGATGTGGATTTACAGGAGAGAAGCCAAGATTAAGTCAAAGACAAAGCTTTATACAGGAAACCACTTTAAGTCGGCTGCAAGGCAGGTTACATACTGAGCTACAAGGGAAAAAATGAGCCACTGCAGCTATTGTAAACCACTATGCTCAAACAGATTTTTCAAACATATGGACAAGGACAAAACAAACAAACAAACACCCCAAAACAACAATGACTTCACTTGGAAACAAGAGATCTCTTCCTTTACTAAAAACCAACTCCCTGCTCTCCAGCTTCCTGGATGGGACTAGAATATTTTGTGAACAAAACACAAACAGTTCCCTTTTTCTGTCCAAAACACACTCTTTCATTTCCATGTCTTTATCAGAAAAAACAACAACAGCCTCCAGTTTTTTCAAGGATAAATATTATGAATCCTTTTCTAGGCATCTGAGCTGCCATGTCTGCACTTCCACATGACTGGTAACCCTTCATAAGAAATCGACCAGACTCACAAATCCATACATTTAGGGTACTTTGTATATTTTTTTTCCCCTTTAATCTGAGCATTTTCCATGTCTGCCTTTTTCTATTATATTAATTACCTTGAAAATAGGTGAATCATAGAATCAATTGGAAGGAACCTTCAAGATCACCTACTTCAATCTTCCCACCACGGACAGGGATATCTCTGAACTAGACTCAGGTGCTCAAGGCCTCATCCATCCTGGACTTGAACACTCCCAGGTGGGAGGCATCCTCAACCTTCTCAGGCAACCTACTCCAGAGTCTCACTGCCCTCATATGGAAGAACTTCTTCCTAAGATACAGTCTAGATCTACTCTTCCTCAACTTAAAACCATCCTCCCTTGTTCTATTGCTAGACATCCTCATGAAAAGTCTCTTTCCAGCCTTCCTATAGGATACCTTCAGGCATTGGAAGGCAGCTCTAAGGTTCCCCTCCAGTCTTTTCTTCTCTAGGCAGACCAATCACCTCTGGTGTAAATTCTCTCCCAGACACCATTCACAGATCCTCTTCATCTTTTTTTGCTTTATATTTCCAGTCTCTTTATTTGGTATGGAGCTGAAACATTTAGTACCTACTGTACCTTTGTGTAACTGGCATAGTGAAAACAATTTTTATTATGAACTCTCTACATTACAAGCTTATAAATTTCCTTTCCCACAGAAGCACAAAATGTTTTCATCAATATTTCAAGTATTAATCAAATATAACTCTTACTTATTTTCAGTATTTTCTACTTCTAGGACCTATGATTGTAGAGAGATTCTAGAAGACAGATGTTAAAATTTAGAAGAACTGATTTCCAGTTCAGGGTAAGATTAAGAGTCACTCTTCCAGATGAAATACATACTGCATTACACTACTGACACCACTACTGAAGCAGTGGCCATGCAACAACGGTCACTTTGAGTATTTGTTAAAACTCAATTATATCTTTTTTTGTACCTTTTACTCCTCCTGAACGAGGCATCAGAACTCACATTCAAAACCCAAGCTCACTTAGACTATATATACTTGATGAATAGTGTATTAACAAGTATGAAGTAGTGAAGAAGAAAAATATTTTAACAGATTTAAGTAAGAGGACAGGCTGAGGGAGCTGGGGTCATTTAGCTCAGAGAAGAGAAGGCTCTGGGGAGACCTAACAGCAGCCTTACACTACTTTGAAGAGGTTGGACAAGATGACCTTTGGAACACCCTTTCAATCCAAACCATTCTATGATTCTATAAGCACTGGGACAACACCATGAAGTCTTTAAATTGATAATTGAGAAAATACAGAACCTCTTCCTAAAATACACAAAGTAAATATTCACATTTCACCACGTAGCCCAACCGTGCAATGCTCTGTCTCAATTGATAACATCCACAACAGGCTAAATTTTTAAGATATACATCACCAAAATCTGTATCACCATAATCTAGATATTTGAATAAAAACTGTTAATCTGTTTTGCTCAAGAGCAAGCCATTAGTTCTGTACATTACAAAAATACAAAAGTAAATAACATCAATGCGGAAGCTGCAAAGTAGCCGTGTGAAGACAACGGCATGGGATGGATGTCCTCAACTGGCAGAGGTAGAGGAAATAAGAAACTGAACCACACATTAAGTTCAGAGCCATGTATCACCACAACAAAGCATGCACTAATTTTTCACCTATTTTCCCATACATTGGCTAGGTCAAGAATTTAAATCATGTATCAACACAAAACCACAGCAACGTATGTTACTTCACCAAACTAAAGTTTGTTCACAACACCAAGACCTTTCTGCTTTTAAGAAACTAAAGAAATTAAGTAATTGTTTAGGTAAGAAGATCAAAGCACAACAGAACTCTCGACCCCTCTGGTAAAGGTGAAAAAGTTATTTTCACAGCTGGCTTTATATCCACGTTTTCAACATCTACATGATTTTTTCCTTGAAAACAGTTCACATATTGAAAAACACAACTGTTACACACAGCTGCCAAAGCATTTATGCATATGCATAGAAATATATAGAAACAGATGCGCACAGAGTGAAGAAAGAATGTTCCATTGTATAAACAGGCTTTCTAAATAGGTGTTACAGCAAGATAAAAGCCTACAGTGGTTTACATTGTAGTGGTAAAATCTAGCCAGGAACCTAGCATTCACACCAGCTTAAGTGGCAAACCTTTGGGAAATTCAGGTAAATGACAATTACATTCTTTCACCAGCTACTTCTAGTATTTTATCTACAGTAAATGAAAAGCTAAAGGACAGAAGAATAAACCTTTATCACTGGGACAAAAAGGAAAAAACAACCAACCACCCACCCACCACCAACCAGCCACATACTGTTTAACAACACACAATTTCAGAAATCCTAGCTTTCTTGCCAAACTCTAAAGGTGTACATAAAAGCAGAATTTCAAGTTACACAAGAAAGCAGCAAAGTAACGGATTCATTACTATTGCATTGAAAACTGTACAGTGTAATGCTTTGCAGTCCTAGATACTATAAATCCAGAAGTTTTTCCAGATTGCCTTGGAACCAAGTACCTCCCAAGAATGCATGCTAGTTCAAGTATTGTGAAATTGAGCTCATTCTCGGTATTACAGAGAGTCAAAGGAAAGAGACCATAAGTTATTAATCTAAAGGCAAAAAACTCAAAAAAATGTTACTTGGCAGAATATAAAACAATATATATTCAAATAACTCAATTCTATTGAGATTTACCCCTCAGAAAGACCCCGAAGTTAAATACAGACATGCTGGAATGGGCTGCCCAGGGAGGTGGTGGAGTCACCATCCCTGGAGGTGTTCAAGAAAAGACTGGATGAGGCATTTAGTGCCATGGTCTAGATGACTGGATAGGGCTGGGTGCTAGGTTGGATTGGATGATCTTGGAAGTCTCTTCCAACATGGTTGGTTCTATGATTCTATATGATCACTAAGACTACATATAAGTGGTAAAAAGCAGTTCAGCTTTAACTGCCCCATTTATCTTAAAGCACTCATGTAGGCTGTTAGACGTCTTCACATCGGGACTTCTCTGAAGCTTAGACTGATCACCAAGACAAAAGCTAGTCAAGATTGCAAACTATGCAGTAGTTGAACAAGTAAAAATACCCAAACATGCTATTGCAATGAAGATTATCACCAGCTTTATAGCTCAAACCCCACATATATTTTCAGAGCATGCATTCATACACACAAATATGCTCCATTCAGTTTTCCTTGGTTTCCAGATTACGTATTCTGGCTACATGGGTATTGTACAGAAACACAAAGCTCCCCACGCTTGGAAGTCTTACCAGACTGGTCTATGGAAAGCCAAATCTATTAACCACAAGGTTTCTTGTGACTCCACCACCGTAGAGACAAGGCCCATGTTGAAAAGACTAAGAAGCCCTAGCAGCACCTTTGAACTGCTACACTTGTAACATGTGAGCAGTCTCCATTTGCACTTTTCAGTGATCAGGAAGGAACTCCGCAGAGGACTGAAACCTAATCGCTTGAAGCAGTTGAAGCAAATGTTGCAAAACCGTTACAGGAATCAGACTAATTCTGTATAAATATCAAGTACCAGTAGGCAGAACAAGATTTGAAAGCCAGTCTTTGTGGACTGGTGAACGTTTTATTCAAACTTCATTAAACCAAGAGAAGCATTTAAGAGCCAGGAACTGGAGAAGTGATGTGGCCTACACTGACAGGTCCAAAAAAAGTTACTCAAATCCATAGTCCTCCCTTTTCACATGCAAGCAAATCATTACCTACAGCACATGATCTTGGAGACCAGTATCTAGCCCCCTGCTAGCTAATTTGTGTTTTTATGGACCCAAAGCTATTCCTAAAACTGTTGTTTACGAGAAATCTGTAAGCCAGAGAATTTTTACAAACCTCCATTTATACAACCTTGTGATACAGCACAGGAAACGCTTAAGCTAAATTCATGACCACAAGTAAACAATACAGCATTGTTTTGTGGTTAGACAACTGCAATTCTGAGTTATGCAACTTGGTTATCTAGTAACCTTGAGTACTTCCAAAATTACAAGTTCCTCATTCCCACTTTTAAGACTCAAGAAAGCCCTGATTAGAAGAGTTTTAAGTTCATGCAAAATAAACTGGAAAGAAACTTGTAAACTTAAAGGATATAAAATGTCAAGTGTGGGGAAGTGAAAAATTAAAACAAAGAATGTGCCGTTTCTGCCAAAATCTAGAAAAACAAACGATAAAGAGCAAGGAACTAATATTTGGCCTACTCCTGCCTCCAGTTCCTGTGTGGGAGCTCTAGCTCAAGAAATACTGTCTTCTTGCAAACAAAAACAGTATTAAGTAGCAAGATGTTAGTGCAGCTGATTTAGAAGTAATGCTGTGTTGAGGAATAATTTTTTAGCATTCCTGCTGAGTATTATTCAACTCAGATGCTTCAGAAAAAGTTCAGTGAATAGGTTCCTTTTCCTATGTTACGTCAAGTACCAATTCCCTTTTTCAATGCTTGCACAGTAATGAACAAACATGCATAGATGAGAAATACATTAAACCATAATCTGTAACCAAAAGTTGTAGTACATCATAATGCACATTTATAAGGTACACTGAATAAGACCTCTCCTATAACGATAAGCTGAGGGAGCTGGGGGTGTTTAGCACGGAGAAGAGAAGGCTGCAGGGAGACCTAATCACAGCTTTCCAGTACCTGGAGGGGGCCTAGGAGAAGGCTGCAGAGGGACGGTTTGCAAAGGCTAACAGTGACAGGACAAGGGGCAACACTTTTAAGTGAGAGGAGATTTAGATTGGATGCTAGGAACAAGTTCTTTACCACAGGAGTGGTGGAACACTGGAACAGGTTACCCAGGGAGGTAGTTGAAGCCCTATCCCTGGAGGTATTCAAGGTCAGACTCAACATGGTCCTGAGCAACCTCATTTAGCGGAGGAAGTCTTCGTTGACTGCAGGGGGGTTGGGACCTGCAAAGGTCATCATAGAATCAACCAGGTTGGAAGAGACATCCAAGGTCATCCAGTCCAATCTAGAACCCAGCCCTACCCAGTCAACTAGACCATGGCACTAAGTGCCTCATTCAGTGTTTTCTTCAACATCTCCAGGGACAGCAACTCCACCACCTCCCTGGGCAGCCCATTCCAATGGCAAATCACTCTCTCTGTCAAGAACTTCCTCCTAACATCCAGCCTATACCTCCCCCAGCACAACTTGAAACTGTGTCCCCTTGTTCTATTGCTGGTTGTCTGGGAGAAGAGACCAACTCCCACCTGGCTACAACCTCCCTTCAGGTAGTTGTAGACAGCAATGAGGTCAGCCCTTAGCCTCCTCTTCTCCAGGCTAAACAACCCCCAGCTCTCTCAGACTCATCTTATCCTTCTGACCCAAACCTTTCTGTGATTCTATGACTTCATGCTTTGAATTGTCATTTCTAAGCAACTGCTGATCAGTGCAAGGCATATCAATGCCAAAATCATGGTAAGCATCATAGCCAGCATTTAGCTTATCCCAACATGACATTTACCAGCATGAACAGCACACTTGAAGTCTGTATTTACTTTTTATTTTGTATGCACATTCAGTACTAATACAAAAATGTTTAGAGAGTCTGAAGTGCAGCAGTAAATACCTCTTTACTCAGGAAGCACATCATCCTACTCTTCTAAAAAAAGTCATTCCAAGACAGACTGCAATATACTGCATAATAATTGCTAAAGCTTACAGAGTTTTCCAATTAGATTAGGTTTTAAGTAACGAGATGGCAAATACAAAACCTGTAATTCTCCATCACTGAAAGAAGGATATAGCCACCTATGGACTCTACATTGCGCAACATCTCTCAGCACGTTGTACTTGCAAAACAACCCAGGTTTTGTAAGCATTGCCCATGTGTTTCATGCCAGCATAAAGCTTTTACCAAAATACTCACTTTCTAAGGGACATGGAAGTCTCACTAATTTGGAAGGAATGTCAGTGAATCAGTGAGGAAAAGCTAATCTACTTTAAAACATTGTAGTAGTTGTCAGTGAAATAATTAACACTTATTAGTAAGTTAAACAATTAACTTCTGAAGCTCAGATAGCAGTACAAACACCTTTAAGATGCATTTTATAACCAAAAAGAAGGCCACTGATGACTTGATGTTGACTAAGACCAAAATCAAGGCCACTTGTTTAGACAAAAGAAAAAAAACAACTAGAATTATCCAAGAACATGTAAAGATTAGATTGCTACAGCAGATGTTAGACTGTTAACTACAGGAAAGCATGTTTTTATTTAACACAAACATATAAAGTTGTTTTAAAGCTCTAAAAGGCTAAGAAATAACTAGCCTAAAGCATCAACCTAAATATCAAGTAAGCATGATAAAATGAAACATTTTATCCAAAAGTATTTTTTGAAGTAGCACAGCAAACAGCCATCATCAGGGAGCACTCTCCCAAGACTGTTCTTGAGAGTAGGAATATAGAGATATACAGTAGGAGAAAAGACCCTTTTATTTGTAGAGCCACGTTTGCTCTTAAGAAGTGCCCAAGTCAGTCTGATTTACAAAAATGTAAAATGTAAGCAAGCATATAAATTATTTTGAATTGAGTTATCCAAATAGATTGGTTTTAATTTATATTAGTCCCACGTATAGTTGATATGTGGGCAAACAAGAACACTGCATGAATACCTAATTTGTATTTCAACAACTGCTTTGTTTCAAACAGGGAAATTGAACTGTGAACCTTCCTAAAGAAATACAGTCCACTTGAGAATAGGGTGAAGTAGCTCAAAGTCAGCAGTCCCAGACAGAGGCATGTTCTGGGGTCAGGCTTGTCTGAAGGAAACAACTCAACTATCATTTAAAAAACCCACAACAATATCTTTGTTGGCAATAGCCAAAGAGGAACAATGTCAGCATTTTATGTTCAAAAGAACTGATGATAAAACAAGATTTTAAGTACTTAGTTTTGATAGACTTAAAACCCATAGAATGGCACCTTTGCTGCTTCATAGCCAAGAGGATCTCACCTTGGTTTTACCACCATTATCTCAGAATACAGATAAACAACACTAACCAAAATACTTATATTTGGCTAATGTGTCATAGAATGGTTTAGGTTGGAAGGGACCTCAAGGATCATCCAGCTCCAACACCCCGCCATAGGCAGGGACACCTCCCACTAGTGTCCTCTAAATACTAGCTTGTAATTGATTTTAAAAAGCACTAAGGAAATTAAGCAGTGCCTTGATCTACTCCTTAATCAGTTCTAATTAGTAAGCACAGGGAAAAAATGCTGCAGGTTTTAATTCTCCAAAGCCTGTATTAAGTGAGTAATACAAGATGATGATAAACATTAAGTAGCAGGAATATAGAAACCTCATTAAGAAGTACACAGTTGACCTAGAATGTAGATGTACTATAGAATCATAAAATGCTTCTGGGTTGGAAGGGACCTCCAAAGCTCATCTAGTCCAATCCCCCTGCAGTCAGCCAGGACACCCTCAACTAGATCAGGTCACTGAGATTTGTCCGGACTGACCTTGACTATCTCCAAGAATGAGGCCACAACTACCTCCCTGGACAATCTGCTGCAGTGTTCCACCACCCTCATGGAAAAGAACTGTTCCTAACATCCAATCTGAATCTTCTCTAATTCCAAACCACTGCCTTTCATCCAATCACTCCAGGCCTTTGTAAACAGTCCCTTTGTAGCCTTCTTGTAAGCTCCCTCTAGGTACTAGCAGGCCACTATTAGGTCCCCCTAGAGCCTTCTCTCCTAAAGGCTGTGCAATCCTAGCCTCTTTAGCCTGTCCTCATAGCAGAGGGGTTTCAGCCCATGAGCACCTTCATGGCCCTCCTCTGGACATGCTCCAGCAGTTTGACATCCCTTGTGCTGGGGGCACCAGAGCTGGATGCACAACTCCAAGTGAGGTCTCATGAGAGCACAGTGAAGCAGCAGAATCACCTCTCTCAATCTGCTGCCCAGGCTTCTTTTGATACAGCCTAGGATGCAATTGGCCTCCTGGTCTGCAAGTGCACACTGTTGGCTCATGTATAGATTCTCATCCACCAGTACACTTAAGTCTCTTCCCCAGAGCTGCTCTTGATTTTGTCATCCCGTAGCCTGGACTGATACCTAGGATTGCTCCCACCTTGGTGCAGGACCTTGCACTTTGTCTTATGGACCCTCATGACACTCGCCTCATCACACCTCTCCAGCCTGTCCAGGTCTCTCCAGATAGCATCCCATCCTTCCGACTTATTAACTGCACCACTCAGCTTGGTATCCTCTGCAAACTTGCTGAGGGTGCCATCAATCTCACTGTCCACATCACTGAAGACATAACTCGGTCTTACTTTCATTATGGTGACTATTTTAAGCCCCATGATTTTTCAACACCCAATTGCAACACAAACAGGCAAGTATCACAATCAGAAAAACAAAACAATTTCCGTCCTCCATTACCTCGTCTAGGCTTCATTAAGGCCTCACAAAGGAAGTCTTTCACATATTGGGTAAGATTGACAGTTCTGTGAAGTTCTACAAGTTGACTTGACCCTCTAAAGCTTCCTCTAACAATTTAAGGAAAAACCCTGCACTGATCACCCACTTAAATGATGTGTTCTTCTCAACATATTGAGCTCTTGGTCTGTATTGTTCAGCCTCCTTATCCACTCACAATGACTCAGGATAGTCTTACCGGTATGCAAGAACTACGCAAAGCCTAGAGTAATGTTGAATAATGTCACTAAGTCAAGCAGGAAAAAGCAAACAAACAACAAAAATCAAGCTGAAAATGGTAAGTAATAAGGATGTATGTTAGCTAAATTAGCTGATCTTACAATTTTTTATTATTTTTCCTAGGACAGGAAGGAGACACATAGATCAAAGAACCCTTACACAAAAAGTTTACCATTATGGAACAGAAAAATTAAACAAGCAATCATGGCCCTTGCTCATTGCCATAAGGATACGGAAAACACTGTGGTTAAAAGACAAAATAATTGTCCACAACAGATTCCTAACATTCTCTTCCATTACAATAATGTAGACTTCAAGATGTTCCACAATGAACTATAGCTTTGTGCAATGCAAAACTGCTAACAAAAAAAACAACCCAACTGCATTCTTTGTGTAGTTAAAAGGAGAAACTTTAAAACTAAGCAGAAAAGGAGACTTGCTGCTCTAGTTCTCCTGCTGATTGAGCCTTTAAGCAGAATACAGAGTATCTCAGGGCTGCAGAAGAAGGCACTTCAAGAGGAAAAAGCTTACTAACAGCGTAAATTATCCTAGCATAGCTTTTTTGCACATATATTATACTGGAAATTTCCACTTCCAGTCATTAGGTATCTGCATAGGAATTAGGTCTTGAATTCTAACTTAAGAGAGTACTCATCTGGTAATCTTAAAGCACAGTGGCATCAGGAAAGGAAAACGACAAGTCACTGGAGAGGGAACTCTTAGTAGCGGAGCAGATGCTCAGCTCTGGGTCATGGAAGGCTAAAACAGGTCTGATATGTGTCCTGGCTTGTCCAGGCAAGATTCCCCCCACTCCCCCTTCCCTCTGCCAGAACAACAAAAAGCCTGGGGTCATCAAGTCTGCTCCTGTGATAAACGAAGTACATACACTTATTTAAGCATGGGCTGTGTTTTCCCAAACACGGGTAAAGCAAACCCCTGCCTTTACCTAATATGGTTAGTTTTGGCAAAGTGCCATTCTGACTAGTGAGTATCTGTGGACAAATGGAGCTATATGCCTCAGACAGTTGACAAAACGTGGTCAGAAGTTGTAAGCAACTTCACCATGCCATGCTTTTTTTGCCTTGCTCTGCCTTGCCATGCTGCCATGCTTAAAACCAGTTATGCTCTGTAACAAGCTTTGATGTGTCAAGCTTGCCCACCTGGAAACTTTGCCATGCATCAGTTTGCCAGGGAGAGTCATTAAATGTCTTCCTGCTGTAGGCAAGAATCATTGCCAAAACCTACCCAAACCGTATGCCAGCCTCAGTGTGAGCTGAAAGCAATAAGCTGCTCCTAGCTGGAGAGCTCACTTACAGAGACCTCACCACAGCCTACATGGTGAAAGAAAGCAGGTTACCGCCACCAGCAAGACCCTGTGCTTGCTTGCATATCTGCAAACCTCTGTGAGGAATCCAGAGCCCTGGAAAGGACACCATCCACCTGAAAAGGGACCAAGACCCAGCCAGAGGCGATGTCAGCCCCAGCACCCTGCTAGAATCCTGGGGAAACTCCAAAAGCCTCCAGTGGGTATCATACCACCAACAGCAACCCTCAAAGTGTTCTGGGTACTGTCTAAAACCATAATGCAGTCCCAGAAATCCTGAGATACTATTTTTTGAGTAAATATTCTAAAAGGCCTCTTTATAATTAAAGTTCTTTGCTTCGGTTCTGTACTATCCCTTCTGCTTCAGCAGAAAGGAGCCTCTCGACTACCCCTAGAGGGCAAGCCAAGCATTGCACTGCAAGCAGTTCTTTCTAAAGCCCAAGTTGAGCAAAACTAGCAAAACACAAATATTAACTGTTTACAATTGCCTCTTCCCTGTGTCAATACCCACAACCGTGATTTCATACCTTACAAATAAGTTTTCTGGTGAATATTAATACCTTTTAAACTTGAATATTTTTGCCTGGTTATTAATATTCATAATTATAATTCTTATTACAACACTCTGCTGTCAGTGTAAGTTCAGAGAAATTCTCACTGAAGTGAAAATGTCTGCTTAGAATAAACAGCATACAACTACATCATGCCTACTCCAGAAAAATGACAAACACAGCTCCAGGCACACATGATAAGCATCAAGTAAAGCCTCCTACTAGTGACTCTATTTAACTAAGTCTCCCTGGAATTGCAATTAATCTGTAGGAATTTTCCCCATTTCTCAGTTAGCAGAGACTCCAACTGGTTTTATACCAAATCTATTTCTATAGTTGAACAAAACTTTACCTATACACAAAAAAGTAAAACCCCATCAAGATTCAGAATGCCATCCAATAACAGATTAGAAAGGAGGAGACTGTGGGATGACCTATTTCATATTTATCAAGGTGTGAAGGATGAGTGGCAGAAGGACAGAGTCAAGCTCACCTCAGTCATGTTCAATGGTAGGACAAGGAGTAATGGGTGCAAATTGGACGGAAAATAAGGAAAAACTTTTTCACCGTCCTGTCACCCTCACACTGGAACAGGCTGCCCAGACAGGCTATGGAGTCTCCTTATAAGGAGACATTCAAAGCCCACCTGGATGCATCCCTGTGTAACTGACTCCATGTGATCTTGCTCTGGCAGGCGAGTTAGACTGGATGATCTTTCAAGGTCACTTCCAATACCTAACATTCTGTGAACCACCAACTGCATGCAATAGCACAAGTACAGCACATCAGATGAAGCTCTAATCTTCACACTTGACAGTTTCATTATCTGAAGAACAACTTTTTACAGTACTGTGTTCTCTACTGCACAAAGACTTTAACAATTTATGCTTTTAAGTTCCTTCCTTTACGACATTTTTACCAGTGCTACTTCAACTACTTCAGTTGCCTTTTGCTTTCTTCAGCATGCTATTTAAAAACAATGAAGCAGTACATATAGTTAAGACTAAATTGTAAAGAGCCTAGTAGATTGGTATGCCAAGTTGTCATGGTAGGTCTGAATAGGCCAAAATAGGCTTATACATGTCCTGGCTTGCCCAGACATGTTCTTCTGATCTCCATCTCTCTGTTTTGGGGAGAAGCAACTGTGAGAAAGAGAACAAAGAATCTGGAGCCATTGAGTCTAAGGATCTTGGCTCACCCAGACTTGTTTTATTCCTGTTTACATCCTGTGGTAAACAAGGTACATACACTTGGCTTGTGCCTGCCTTGTTCAAGGTCTATGTCTTTTCCAAATTTGGGCAAAGTAAGCCTATGGCCTCACCTAATATGGTCAAGCTTGACTAACTCACTCTGGCTATTCCATGTCTAAAGGCCCATTAGTCTTGAGCTGTATAGATAAAAGAGATGAGCAGGTAACACAAGATGTTCTGCCACAAAGAAACAAACCCTGACAAACTCTGTGTTTGTCTGCCTAGAAACTGTCTGTTTAAAATTTACCAGAAACAGGCTTCAAATAGGGCAAGGAAGCTGGCGAGAGGCTGAGGGAGCTGGGGTTGCTTAGCCTGGAGAAGAGAAGGCTCAGAGGTGACCTCATTGTTGTCTACAACTACCTGAAGGGAGGCTGTAGCCAGGTGGGGGGTCAGTCTCTTCTCTCAGGCAACCAGAAACAGAACAAGGGGACACAGTCAGGTTGTATCAGGGGAGGTATAGACTGGATGTTAGGAGGAAGTTCTTGCCAGAAAGAGTCATTTGCCATTGGAATGGGCTGCCCAGGGAGGTGATGGAGTTGCCATCCCTGGAGGTGTTCACGAAAAGCCTCGCTGAGGCACTTAATGCCATGGTCTAGTTGATTGGATAGGACTGGGTGATAGGTTGGACTGGATGATCTTGAAGGTCTCTTCCAACCTAGCTGATTCTATGATATGCCTTCATGCAACAGGCCTGCATAGCCAGTGTGACATGCTAAGACTGCACATCGCAAGACATCCTGCCTACACCTACCAAGATGAGGAGCTCTGAAGGGACACACAGATCATGCAGAGAAATAAGGATAAGGTCACACATCTGCCTCCTTTGCCCAGCAGCCTGTGAATTATCAGCAGCTGACAAGACACTGACAGAATTCCCTGAAAGCATTTAGGGTACTAACTGAAGGTGTAGCTAGCCCTGCAAGTTGGAAGACTAGTATTTTGTGAGTAAATACTTAAAGCCTCTTGTAATTCACTAATTGCTTTCTGCCTTGAAACAAAGGATCTCCTGAGTCCATCTAGTGATCAAGCAGGGTATTGACTGCAAGAACCTTCTCTTCCAGTTCAATTAATGTTTATATTTTTGCTAGTTATTTCTTTAACGTTCTAGATCCTATGTCATCATCTGCATAATGTTTCCATGACCATATGAAGAAACAGTTATTATTAATGGTCAGGGGCAAGACTGCTGAATATTGAAAATTAATAAACAATATTACTTTTGAAAAAAACCCACCCTCTCTCAATTAGCTACTCCTCCATTACAAAAGTTCACAAATTATTCTTTTTCCACAGACACAGCAAAGTTCCCAAAGCTGTCTTGACATAGAGAACACAACAGTGGAACAGTCAGAATAAAAGTTAAAAACATATCAGAAGATTCTCCAAGTCTCTGCAAATTGCAAACAAGCAAAAAAATAAAAAGAGGAATTACAAAGTGAATGTTTGGATGGTCTACTTCATTTCTAGAGTTCACAAGCCCCTGTTAAGACTGCTGAAAAAGATACATTTCCTGTTTGCATTTTTTCCTTTGAGTTTGATTCTGGTTGAATTCAGGTTTCTTGTTAGAGCTCGACTGGCTTTAAGCGTAAAATACTTTGCAGCAATCTGCAGTGCCATTCTGAAATCATGAGGCAGGTCAGCTACCATAAAACCACAATCTTGGCATAACCAATTTGCAGAAGCTGACACAAATCTTTTCTGTAAACTTGCTGAAAAATTTAAGGTGTCAGAAGAGACACTTAGGTTTAGGAAAAAGAAAAAAGAAACCACCAACAAAACACCCAAACAAAACACTACTAACTGGCTTCTGTTGGCTAAGCTGTCACAGAGAAACACCAGCTCTACTTATGTCTGCATAAGCCCACTTGATCATAGATTATTGAGTTCTCTCCAGAAGAGCAATCTATTCTGACATTGCTAGAGAAATAGCGCTAAGGACCTAGCTCGAGCACCAATTCCTAATGCATTCAATGCGGGTGCTGAGTAAGCTGCAAACCACTGTTTTCCAGTAATTAATTGTTTGTGCCTTAATGTCACAAAACAGTCTTCACTTGAGCAAAAGAAACTGGTAAATGTACTAGTTTCGACCATCTGGGACAGTAAGCACCATTTATAAAACAAAGTAGTAGTTATCAGAGAATGTGAAAAATTTGAAGAGTTACATAGTAAGTTGCCTTGAACAAGTGTCTTCCGACTAAACAAGCTCTTACCTCTTCTGCCCTCAAAAATCTTGAGTACTATCCCTTTAAATTCAATACAGTTTAGCTGATGAACTACTAACGAAGGTCAAACTAGATAAGTAAGTTGCATTAAAATCACTACATTGAAGCTGACACAAACATTTAAGTGTTCAAAGCTCTACTCTCTCTGTAAGGGCAGGAGAGGAGGAAAGAAAGTTGCACCTTCATTTGCCTGCCTTTAGCCTGCTCTTACTTGCACAAAGTGGTAAGCAGCCCCGACTCTGTACCAGCTACAAAAACACCAAATGTGCTCTAGTTAATCTTGATTCATCACACTGCTGGAAGAAGGCAGGATAGAGATGATGAGTGGTTTCTCCTCCTCTCCTCTCATAATAAAGTATGAGCAGAGAGAGAGTGAAAGAGAATCTGTACAGAAGCGACAAAGAACCTCGACTGGTCACAGCACATCTGGCTGCCGTGCAATGTACAGAGAGATCTTTCCTGTGTACATCTAAAGCCACTAGACTTTTATAATCCTCTTATGTCTCTGCCTCTCATCTCTCAAGATTTCCCACTTCAAAAATATTTCCTATCCATCTGAAAAACTTGGCCTTTACACTGTTCTACTAGAATTCTGGCCTGGCTAACCTGCCTAAGCAGCTATGTAAATCTTTCCTTTAATGCTGCCACTTTCTTCTCCCACGCTTTACTCAGTCCAGCAGCAAGCTCTCCCTAGATCTGAGCCACTACTTGGCTTGGAAGATGAACACTCAATGTAGAGGACGTAACAGGCAAAAGACACCAAAAGCATCCTAAATCAGTGGGGAGCCACAGCATGAAGTTGACAGCATATAACCCTTTAACAGGTATTAGCAACACTCTCAAACTCTCTGCTGGCTATTCAAGAAACAGCATAAGGCAGAGCCAACACAAGCTCTGAAGTGATACAGGAAACCCATCCACCTAAAAGATTCTTGCAAATATGCATTTGATGTTCCATAAGGAAAAAATGTATTTAATATTTTACATTTCTGTTGGTTTGAATTATATTCTCAACTTCAAACTCCACTAGCAATACTCAGCTATAAATACAGAAAATATACCTCCAACCAGATATATATCAAGTCTTTTAAAGCTCTGAAGTGATCTGTAACCAAAGTTTGTGTCTTTTAGATGGTAAATAGCTTTACTTAATATACAAAAGAATACTCTTCTAGCACTCACTTCCCCCAAACATTTACAGTAATACAGAATATAAAGTTTAAATACAAACACAACTTTACAAGAAGTCAAGCCTACTTTTTTTTTCCCCCATGGCTTAAACGATTCCTCATGTTTCAAACATAGGAATTACTTTATTTCTGCCAAATCCCTGAACAATCTAAAGATGTCACCGAAGGCCACTTAAAAGTAAAAAACCTGACTGCTGCTAAGCAACCCAGAAAACATCCTTACATGTTCAATTGTTCAGTGCATTAAAAAAATGTCACACACTTAGAATCCATGTATTCTGGACTCTAATGATGGTAATGTCTTCCACACAGAAGGAGAAAATTCTGCAGGATATGTTCATATTTCAAAAAGGAATTCTTAAAGGACTAAAGATTTGATCAAATTTATTCACTGTTTCTGCACATGGAATAGATTAGAAACAGATTCTCTCTTCTCTGCTATTTTACACACACTCCACAAGTAAATTTACTCAGGCAAACCAGCTCTCATTTGCTTCACTAAAAAGTACCAACATTCTTTCCCACCATATGAAACAATATTTTAATAATGTGTTCTACATCCAGACTCCTTAAAGCAATGCTATGTGAACTACCCTAACTGCATATAAACTAAAGTCACTTGATGTAGTTTACTATTTCACTGTTCTACAGCACTCTTGTCACAGATGCACTTCCACATTCAGAAAAAGGGAGCCCAAATCTTATATTCTTTGAAGAAGGAGGCATATCACAGTAAGGCTGACATATATATGTGTCCTTCATATTTAAACAACAAATATGCCCCTGCTTACTACAAGGGGGATTGGACTACATAACTTTGGAGGTCCCTTCCAACTCAGACCATTCTAGGATTCTGTGATATGTATTACACACCAAGAGATGATTTTAAGCACTTTCTTTTACTAAGCAATTAAGCTTTTGCTCATTGTGACGCTCATTGTGACTTCCACAGCACAGTTCTGCACAGGACTTAAGCTTCCCTTAGCTTCTGGTTTAATCATACTGCAGACAGTTCACTGATGAAGTTTATATTCCACTCAAGCAATTCACTCAGCTTACCATAGAGGTCTTGGGGAATATCTCAGAGAATACAAATCTGCTAGAGCTGTCTTTTAACAGAAGAATGCTTCACTGCATCAGTTAATTGACCTAATATTTATTTTGGAATTATGAATTTAATTTTTCACATTTCTCAAGATGTCTTAAGTTACCAATCTAGTATATTCAACTCAAAATTTATTGCTGGCATAGTCTGAGCAGAGCCAATAAAAATAGATATCATTAAAGCCCTCCATCCACACAAGGCTATTTGCAAGAGGGAAACCAGCAAATTTGAAAGTTAAACAATTAATCTTGAGTGGCAATACAGATTCCTCAAACCAGACTTTGCTTTAAAGGAAAAGAGAATCATCACTTGGAAGTAGAATTAAAAAGAAAAAAAAATCCCAAACATTTAATGAACAAAAAAGGGAGTGGTGAAAACACGTTAAACATTTTGAAACACCTGGTAATCTCACCATGAAAGTTTTATCAAGTTTGAAGTATCAATATTCTATAGCAAGATGGACCCCAAATTCAACAGTTTGTGTGTGCACATATTACGTGAAGAAAATATTGCATGCAGGTATGCTCAAAAAACCTGAAATGGGACTTTTAAGAATAAATAGGGTACATCATTACTATTAACAATTTCTCTCTCAAATTATCTAGTAACTTGCCTCTCTCAGAACAGACTTCTTGGCATGATGATGATTTTCAGATGTGTGCTATTACAAACCATTCAGCTAAACATTACTACAAAAAAGTCACAAGGTTTTCTCACAAGGAAATAAAGCATATTTCCTTTCCAAGAATGAAGTTTAACCACACAAAGACACCTATTCTACAGGCAACAGAATGTCATTTTGTTACTTCTGCCAGTTGTCTTATTGCTAGCATAGGCAACAAGACACTTGGTACCAAGCTTTTACAGATACTTGGTACCAAGTAAGAAATAAATATCACAGTTGAATCTGTTTTTTAAATACCCATATTAAAATTATATCCTTATTTCACTTGAATGATGTCTCATTTTTTCCTTTCTTGGCATTCATTTTTATTTATTACCTTTCCTTTCAGAAGTTCCGTAATATTCTAGGGTCTATAACAAAAAACATCTGTGGCTTTGTAACTCTTAACAATAAGTTACCTTTGTAAGTTAAAAGACTTCAGGGAAGGACTGAAAGACTTAAAATATTCCCCATCCCACAGAAAAGATTGGGCAGGCACACACATACAAAACAACAACCCCACCAACCAAAAAAGAAAAGAAAAAAGACAATCCTTCCTGTGGGAGAGGATCAGAACAAGTACCTATAAAAGCTACAGCACTACAAGAAAATTCTGCACTATCTACATAGAGCTCATCTCACAATAACAGTTTAAGAACAATGATTACTGCTTCTTTTTCCTCAAAACCAATGAAGACCTGATTCAGATTTCTCTTTTAGCAGAAAGTGGAACCAAGACTTGCAAAGCCTTCTGGCCCTATCTCGCACAGAACTTTAGCAAATGGAAAATGGCCAGCTCCTGCCTCACTTGTACCTACACATGCTCCCAACAGAGAAATGGGCAAGGTCTATTTTCATAATAATTGACAGAATGATTTTCCATATAGGTTTATCAAGTTTTCATGGAATCACAGAATCAACCAGGTTGGAAGAGACCTTCAAGATCATCCAGTCCAACCTAGCACCCACTCCTATCCAGTCAACTAGACCAGGCTTTTCTTGAACATCTCCAGGGACGGTGACTCCACCACCTCCCTGGGCAGCCCATTCCAATGGCAAATCACTCTCTCTGTGAAGAACTTTCCTCCTTTCGTTTTCTACACAAGGAGTGATTTTCACAAGGTTTATAGCAACCTGGTATACTGGAACTACAGAGAAACAGGGAATCTGAAGCCATGCTGTCACTAGCACTGCACCATCCATCTTTCTGCCTCTTAAAAAAAAAAATAATCACTCAACTGCCAAATCAGATGCGGGAAATGAAGGCAATTTAATCAAGGCCTCAGAGCAGATCAATGGAAAATATCACTCCTAGTATAGTAACTTGTCTATTGGGCTGCATTTCCTCTTCTCTACAAATGGTGTAACAGCTGAACCATACACACAGATGATTTTAGATTGTGTGCATCTTGTCAAGTGTCCTCCCAGATGGCCAGAGTCCTCCATTAGTCCTTCCTCTTTAATAAAATGGGTCAAAACCTAATCATTAAGGTCTAGCAGATATTAACTTTGGTAACTTGTAATGCTTAGTTGTCATTTGTCTTTTGAAAATAGTAGCTTTATCCCACAGTCCTAACAAAATGGTTGATCTGAAGATGTCAAATTCAAAAGACACTGTTGCTGGCCATTTAGAAGGTACTCCAAATGGCTGGAAATCTGGTACCTATTAAGTCAACGTGTATTATTGCCTGTCTTTCTTGTCACATGTGACACATTTATCAACATGTTTTCTTAAACCCTTCACCCTTGAAAGAAAAAAAACCTCAAGTACAAGCTATATCCTGCCATTTCTCTCTCACATGTACCAGGAAGACACTTCAGGAAATGTCTGAGCAACAAGTTTTTCTGTGATTTATACACAAGAATCCAAATGATTGTGACATCATCACTGTGCTTCAATCTAAGCTGCATTAGAAAAATCTGCTTTCACAACTTTCTAACATGCCATCATTAGGAAAGTAAAGTTCAGGAGGACACAGCATAGAACAGAGCATATGGATTACACCTTTTGAACTAGCAAGGTCACTCCAACCTGCAGTCAACTCCCGCTGTTTAGCCACTGAAGCTCCAGTTGATCCAGTTACTGTAAGCAAATCTTATGCCTTACTTCAAGCTCAAATAGTCGAACAGCACACATAGCTACCAGAGATTATCACGCCCTTGAGCAGGGATGATTTTAAAACTTGTTTGAAGACAGCAGAGCAGCAGCACTCAGTGCATTGCCACAGAAGATCTGTGTCCCAATTAACCCAGTCCAGTTGCAGACCCCTTTCTGCCACGGACTCCCCTGCCATACTCCCAAGAGCCAGACCACCCTGCAAGACTGCTATCTGCAGACAAACACATCACCCCTTGTGTGGTCAAGAATAGGCTAAAACATGCATAGCAAGACCTGCCCTAGCAGGAGCTGCCTGTTCCAGACACCATCTTCCCCTGGTGGATATGGGAACTTAGGCACGAGCACCCTTCCCAAGTAATTCCAACCACATCAGCCAGACACATCCTCACACAGCACCAGCCTTGGGTATGGACTCAGCTACCAGGCACACACTGCCTCCAGCCACACACTGCAGTCACCATGTGTTATCACCTCACATAAACCCAAGACCACATCAGTCAGGTTGGTGCAAGCAAAGGAAATATAAAACATGCTCGACACTTGTTGTCAGTGCTGCTTATTCAAAACCCTGACTTCGGTCAACATATATCTATCTTTTTTGGTCAATATATATTTAAGGAATTAAGACAGGATACAGTCTTGGCATGAGATATCACAAGGGTTAAAATTAAAATCAAGTGTAAGGAGGTCAGCTGGTCCAACGTTTTGATCATCGCTGTTCATCATGAAACAACAGTTACCAGGCAAAGGCTAGTTGTCAGCATTGGCCTGTGGAAACACATCACACATAAAAACCAAAGAAAATAAACCCTTGGGAACAGTATTAAAATGGTCAATAATTATTTGCAAGATGATTAACCACCTAAATTTTGGAGCCAGCATAAATAATGACAGATCTAAAGAACAACAGTAACACCGATGGTACATGAATAAAAACTTCAGATTCATTAATGATTTTTATACCTGTTCAAGAGAATCATAGCTTAAAAATGCAAAAGGTAGCCCAAGTAACGTTTTTATTTCTTCACCATTTTATGTTTCAAGATGGGAGATTAAAGAGCATTAGTAATCATGTATAAGAAATTTGAAGTTAAAAAAATTGGAATCCTACCAGGACTTTTAAAAGGTGGAATGCACAGATCAACTTTTTACCAGCAGATGTTTCTTTCTGCCCTAGGGAAGGCCTATATACCCCTATATTCAGTCACAATTTTAAATCAACCCTGAAGCACAGTTCAGGCTGAAAAGTGCCACTTCTCATACTCAAGCATTTACCTAAAAAAAAAGGCATATTTAAAATCTTATTCAATATATAATATTATGCTCTAATATCAAAATACTAAATCTAGTACTGGATTATAACTCAAGAAAAAGGTGTAAGTTCATGTGAAGCTTTGATTCCTTTGCTGTCCCAAAGAGAGATATTAGTGATCTCACCTCAGCAGTGAACGCTGCAAAAATGAGAAGTCTTCTGATTTTACAAATTGTTTCACTCTCAGAAGTCATAAAATGATTTTGTTTCCTCATCTTGTCACTTGGCCTCACTGAAAAGAGTATAGCTCCATCTGCCAGACCCACTGACACACACAGAATTAATAAGGTCTTCTCAAGATTAAAGCTAAACAGCCTCACATGTCTCAGCCTCTTCTCCATCAGATTCTCTAGTCCATCACCAATTTTGTGGCCCTTTGCCAGACATGCTCCAGCATGTCCACGTCTATTTTGCAGAGGGGAATCCAGGTGTGGACACAGCACTTGTTGGTGTCTCACTTGGGCTGAGTAGCAAGCAAAAATTACCACCTTGACCCTGCTGGCACTCTTCCTCACGTAGCCCACAATGCTATTGGGCCTCTTTCTCCCAAGACCACACTGAAGTCTTGCTCATGACCAACTTGTGCATTAGGATGCTGCTCTCCAGCTTGTTGGCTCGCACATGTGATGGTATATGGGGTAATCCCCCCTCTGGTGCAGAAATTCACGTTTCTTTCATTGAACATCATGACATTTATTTTGAACCATTTCTCCAGCCTGTAGAGGTCTCTCCTGGCTGCCTTCAATCTTCACATCCCTGAACAGTTTTTACTCACTCACAAGTACTAAGTCCAGCAGAGTACCGTCTGTTCTCACCTTATTAATTACCTATCTTTAAACTTGCTTGCTTGTGCTCTGATGTGTTTTCACAGCAGAGAGCAAACTAATTAAACCCATCCATGGAATCCAAGACTTGCAAACTGCAAGTTGTTCAAAGACCTCATCTGTTTCTTCTTCCTCTTCAGAAGGTCTGTGGCAAACACTCATAATATCCAGATTGGTCTACCCAATAATTCTGACTTACACTCTCACAACTGGCTCACACTCTGCCCTAAGCCAGAGCTCTCTGCAACTCACTGCTCTCTCACATGAAAGGACATGACCACTCTAAAAAGACAGTCTCTAGTCACTGAAGAATGTCAATCCAAGAACTATCCCACATCTGTGACCTCAACAAGATCACAGACAGCCCTGCAACTGCATGCAGACCTCCTGTTCCACCCACCTGACACCCATGCAACTTGCATTTCTATCAGGCTATGATGGTTTGGGAGTTACCTGCCCCCCACTATAATGAAATCACCCAGACTAGACTCAGCTTTCTGTAAATTAAGGAATGAAGCTTTATATTGACAGCTTACCACAATATACAAGCAGATGTTTACAATATATCACAAATATATACAGAAATACACAAAAGTAATACAGAAACACAATACGCCTCCCAGAAATCAGAGTCCCCAGGAGGGGGGTCCCAACCACCCTTCCAGCTTATTCCAGAGTCTGCCTTACCTGCAAGGTGAGGCTGGAGGATCGGCAAGGAGGGTCAGAAAGCAGAAGGGTTAGTTTGAAGCAGCCCGGGGAGAAAAGTACAGGCACCGACTGCGACAGACACCCCCACACACCAACTGTCTTATCTATGCTTTTGTTCTTGTTTTCACACATCTCAGCAAGCCTGAAGCAGATATCACAATTGTTTCCTTTTCACAGCCCATAATCTAATTTCTCTCACTAATTTATTCCAATTTGCCTCAAACTAGCACACAGGCACTTCAAAGACATACTCGCTTGAGTGGATTTCCCAGAAGGTACAAGAACTGTAGGCAGATGCCTATTTGGTGCCTTCTTGACTTCTGTGCTACAGAGCTACACACCACCCTAAGGACTAAAACAGAGCAATGTCACTACATGGCCATCAACCTCTCTTCATGAAATCTAGGCTGTAGGATTAAAGTATACTTGCCAAGTAGCATAGCTGACTTCCTAATTCAAACACCTACTGTTGTCTCTGTTCTGTGTTTGTTTTAAATCCCTTATCCATCACAGGCATCTAGGGGTGTCAGGTGATGATCAACTCAACACGAGTTGATGACAAACATCAGCAAGAGCCAGCAATGTGCCCATGCAGTCAGGAAGGAATCGTGTCCTGAGCTGTATTAAGAAGAAAATCTGACCATCAGGATGAGAGAGGTGTTTCTGTCCCTTTGCTCTGGTGAGATTCTACTAGGAATACTGCATCCAGTTCTGGTGCCCCAAATGTAACATGGACATCAAAGTGCTGGAGTAGATACAGAGGAGGCCAAAAGGATGATCAGTGGACTGGAGCAACTCCCCTATGGGGACAGGCTGAGACAGTTGAGGATGCTCAGCCTGAAGAAAAGAAGAAGGCTCCAGGAAGACCTTAGAGCAGCCTTCCAGTATCTGAAAGTGGGCTACAAAAAAGCTAGGAAGGGACTTTCTACAAGGACCTGTACTGATAGAGCGAGAGGGAATCAACTGAAGCTTGAGAAGGGCAGATTTACACCACATATTAGAAAGAAATACTTTGCAGTGAGGGTGGTGGAATGCTGGAATAGGTTGTCCAGGGAGATCATAAGTGCCCCTTCTCTGGAGCTGTTCAAGGCCAGGCTGGATGAGGCTTTGAATGATCCAGGGTAGTGAATTATGGCAGGGAGGTCAGAGCTGTATGACCTTTAAGGTCCCTTCCAACCTAAACCTTTCTATGAATGTCTTCTCGTATAAGCTTTGGAAGTTTTTCCCCTTGTATCCAGAAACTACACTTTCACATATAAGCATAAGAGAACTTGCTCGATACTTTGATTTCTCAGGTTCTATTAGCTTGACAGATAGTAACAGAGGATACAGGTCTGCATTTTCTACAAGGATTACAGTTACTCCAACAGCTCCATGCCGAGACCTGGCACAGGGTTGCTATCACTCATGAACATTCCCTCAGAACATCAATGAACCTTTAACAGGAAGCAGGTTTTTGGAAAAATATGTATTCCTATTCCAGTAAAAAGGATATCACTGTAGACATCTCTGCATAAACCAGCTATAAAGTCACTGAAACATGAAGAGCTACATTGCCCCATTCAACAGCGATACTGATCTGAACACCAGACAGAAAAGCTTCGTCATAAAATGGACACTGAACAAAAATTGCAGATATGTTTAAGAAATGTAATCCCTTTTAAAACTACCACTGATTAACAGATAGCATCTGAAAGAAGAAATCCTTATGAAGTACTCATTTCTGCAGCTACCAGAACTGCACACAATTAATAAGCTACCTGAGCTCAAATTCATGTGCACTTAGGTTACATTTTATGCTTGAAGTTCATTCAAGTCAGTACTGAGTCTCACAGCAAGGAGTATTAATAAAAAAAAAAAGCTACTAGTTGAACACAGAGGTCTGAAATTAAAGACAACTAGCATGTTTCATTGTCTGACAGAAAGCTATGAGCCTGAATTGAGTACTCAAGACATATTTTCCAATGGAGGCAAAGATTACAATATAACCAAGAGGAATGTGCAAGCCAGCAATACTTAACTTAGCAGTTCATGCCAAACCATGATAGCCCGTTGTACTACTTAAAAAACACTGAAACTTGAGAAAGTGGTATTATTACGATTGTTAACAGTGGAATGCAAGAACATTTTTAAAACTACAAGTCATACAAATACATTTCATATATTTATTTTTGTAGAAATAGACTACTCAGCACTTCAGGGATTTGAAAACTTGACAAAGAACTTGATACATTTTTTTTGTTGCTAATGCAAGTTAAATGCCAAATGTAAATGCTATTAGAAGGGTTCCAGTTTCCCCACAAGTATGTCCTTGTCCAGGTTATGTTGATACATTGCAAAGAAAAAAAAACTATAAAATGAAAACCACCAACAGAAATCTCACAATTTAGTAGGAAGAAAAAACCACCACACTTTTTTTTGCCCTTAGGAGAAGAGACAGTACTTAGGACCTACAAATATAGTTTCAGCCTTGTCAAAGAAAAGATATACTTCATTTCTCTTAAAGCTCCAACAGGGACACAGGGAACTTTAAACAGAAGTAAAAAACACCACTACTGAGTAACTCTAACTTCACTTGCAAGTGAGGTACGCCAACTATTCCAAGGATCACGGTACATTTAGTTGTATTATACAGATTTCTGCCACTATCATACATACACAACAGTCCAGAAGAGTCCTGCTTAGTCTTTTAAACACAAAAAAACCAACATAAATTTAACACAGAGCCTGCCATCCCCACAGTGAAGCCACCAGAGTCAGGACTATTCAATTTAAGTTGCAATTGCCTATTAAGCAGCTGACTCACTCAGTATCTATTAATTCATGTCTTCAGGGTTTAGCCTCTAATAAAATTATCGTTCAGAAAAAAGCCTCAGTAGAGGGCCAGGTTTCCTATAACACCTACATCTTCTTTAGTACATTCAGATGTGGGTTTTTTTTTCCTTCCTACCCCCTCAAAACATTGCTTGTCACACTTCCAAATTTATCATTCTCTACATGTGCTAGTTTGAAGCTAGCTAGAATATTTTGGTGAGAAGAAGTAGATTACAGGCTGTAAAAGATAAACAAGGATGATGTCTACTTCACTCATAGGCTTGCTGAGAGGTATAAGAACAAGAATCCAAACACAGATAAGGCACTTATTCTTGGGGCATTGCCTGAGCTGCACTTCTCTCTAGCCTCTCTGCCACCTCTCTGATTAATCCACTTTGCTTCCTAACCCCCTGGCCGAACCTCCATTCTTCCTTGGGACTGGGGTAAGGTTGAGAGGGGTGGGGAGAAGGTGGAAAGGTGTTTGGAAGCCCCTCCTAGGGACTCAGGTATCTGGGAGGGGTGTTGTGTTTCTGTATTACCTTTTACCTTGTATACTCCTGTATATACTGTAAATACCTGCTTGTATATTCAGCTCAGCTGCAAATATAAGCTTCATTCAAAAATTTCCAGAGCCAGCTGAGTCTAGTAGATTTCCAAAGTGTGTGTGGGGTGGGTAACACCCAAACCATCACACTACAGTTGAAACAAATTAGTAGAGAAGTCTAAGTAGTAGTAGTAAAAGTACACTTTTCCACACAGTGAAGAATTAAGTAGGGAAAATACACTTGTTTAAACACACTAACTTTCACCTGATGGATCAGCAAGCAAAATCAATTAGTTATCCATCCAAGGTTCAAAAACGCACACAGCATAAGCAAAGTCTTAAGACTGGGATATGGTCTTGAAAGTGATCTTTAGTCAAAGGAACTAATTAATGCTTATTAAATTTACATCAAGTAAGTTAAACCTAGATAAAAGTGTGGAGGGGGGGGAAGTTACCCAAGCATGTATGTCACATCCCTCTAAGATAAGTGAAACTTCATTTGATAAAAAATTACTAGTTCATCATTTTTCTAACTGCTCAAGACAAGTGAAAAATAACCTCTGAGTGCTCACTCAACACTGCAACAGCAGCAGGGAGACCTACACAAGGGCACTCAAATGAATTGCCTGTATTGACTACTCACACTAAATCTGAGTTACAGTACTTCTATCCTTACTGCCTGAAAAATACTAAGTGATTCTTTACTATTTATGTCACCCAGAATAGCTGCAGATGCCCTCTCCCTGAAGGTGTTTAAGGCCACACTGAATGAAGTCTTAGGCAACCAAGTCCAGTTGAGAGGTGTTCCTGTTCATGGCAGGGGGTTTGCAGTAGACGATCTTTTGAGGTTCCTTCCAGCATAAGCCATTCTAAGATTCTATTTCTTTGCATAATCTGTATAATGTAGACTTGATTTAAGACATGATTCCTATAATTCTGACCTACTTCAGGTAACCTATGAAAGCACTAACAACAGTCAGAGCTAAATCAGCACACGGCACTGCTGTTTTCTGTGATTCTCAAGGTATCAACATAACCTGCTAAGCAAGATGAGCTCAACAGGGTGCTTGTGGTGCTGAGTACACTGAAGAGTTTCAGAATCACAGAATACATCCAGTTGGAAGATATCCCAAAGATGACCCAGTCCAACCCTTGACCCCAACTGAAGGGTCAATACTAAATCATGTTTCCTAGGCAAGCCAGGCTGTGCTTTTCTTCATGTATTGGTTTATTAAGTCAAGCAAGCACTGAATTACCTCATGAGGAAAAAACCTCACATCACTCAAAGTTCCAGATCTCATTATGGAAAACAACCCCAAGAAGTCCTCAGACTGAAAGATGACTCAAAAACTAGAGAAACAGAATTCTAACAGGCACATTGTTGCCTGTTTTTAAAGAGCCACAAACAACACAGCACACACACCACTGTTTAAGTTAGACTATTACTAAAAACCAGTGTGGATTTGGTTTTTCACCCAAGTACTGCTGTGTAATAGTGTATTATGAAGTCACAAACTATTTAAGCATATGCTATGCATATATCCCAACAAAACCCTCAATGTCTGAACATGACACAGAAAAAGGAATACTTGACATGCCAAACTGGCATAGCACTTTCTAGCCAAGAATAAAACACACCATACTAGAGAAAAAAAGAAGTGTTGCTTTTGTTTGTTTTTGATTTTTTCGAGGTTCATGGCCAACTTCTGCAAGTCTATTAAATGCTGTGACATTAGTGGTTAGATTTCACTTTCTGGACAGCTTTCCTAAGTTCGGTGTTTTGCATTTTTGTAGTCATACTGAGATGCTATGGTAATATACGCTAAGGAAATCATTCCACAGTATTAAGTCACCTAAGCATTCATCACATTTAGTACAGAGCAGCTATAATTAATAGAGCTACTATGAAATGTATCTTTCATTACTGCTGAAAAGAATAGCTGATCCGTTTTACTCTAACTTGCTTCCCGTGGGGCGGAGAGTTCTTTCTAAAGAGATCTGTTCCCCAACAAACTGATGAAGACATGCAGCATAAGATAGTTTACACCCCACTGTAAAGATTGAGATTTACTTATTTAACATTATTCCAGTCACCCATGCGTAAGAAAGAGACAGTCATACAAAATAGTTGGACACAGGAAAAAATATTCCAATCAGAAAAAGCAAAGCTTTTCAATAAGCTCCACCTTTCATTTAACATATTTATCTTAGGGCTACTCAGAACCAAACTCTCAAACACCAAAAATACTGAACCCATCATTTCAAAGGTGGGAGGAAGTAACAGAAACACCCTCAAATCTATCAAGATTTTGACACCTTAATTCAAATTCGTTTTCGTCTTCAGATACAACTGGTAGCAAACTATCCACATCAACTCCTTTTCAAACAAGTGCTGCTCTATGTCTTGCTACTGCATTTACTCCAGTTGTAGACTCTACCTGCTGTTAAAGTGCCCCAAGTCCCCCACCGTGAGATCTACAGTTTGCTACACCCAGATGGACCTTGAAGTCAGTGCTCCCCAAGAAACTATCCACGGAATATCAAATGCAAGAAAGATAAAAATAACCATGGCAGAAATGAACACAAAAGTTCAGCAGCAATCTCAGAATGTTACAGAGGCACCAAACCAAACAAGCGAGCTCCTTCATACTCTTCCTACCCCTGATTGTTTTTTAATATTTCATCATTAGTAAACAACAGATGTTGACTAGAGAAAAAAAAAAATACATGGGATCTGCCAGCAAGAATAGCAACACTTCCTGACAGGTTTCTTCAGCAGATGCTGTTTTAGACCTGGCTTTAAACACTGAAGTAACAATAATGCATTCTCACTTTCCTGTAATATAGGAAAGCTATGGTGAACACTAGAAGAAATCCTAAGAGTCTTAACCATTTCTAAAGTAACTTTGGCAAATGTAAACATGCTTCCTAGTAGCTAGTGAAAAGGGAGGCTTAAAGCATCTAATATGAACAGAAAGTTGTATTTACACTAGTCTGAATTTAAAAAAAAAAAACAAAAAACAACAAAACCAAAAAACAAGAAGAAGTTAAATAGCTTTTGGAAATCAGAAATCTGGTCATGACTACTTAAAACTACAGAGAAGTTTCCCTCCCATGATGCAATTTCTGCATAGTTTAAGAACTTCCAGTGAAGATTCTAGTACTAGAAACCATCGGAAACATAACCCTCTGAATTGTCTAACTGAAGTTTCTATAGAGATGGCACTCTGCTGCCTTTCCCTACTTATGCTAGTCAAAACTTTCTGCTCCCAAAATGTGCCTCCCCAAAAAGAAGAAATAAAAATAATGTTTTATTAAAAAAAAAAAAAAAATCAATATTATAGAATACTGCTTACAGTCACCAGTAGGATAATTAACTCCAAATTTCTGGGTACTCATTATAGACCTGGCTTCATGATGCTCTTTGTGACATCCTGGCAGAGCTACTTAGTACTTGAGATATTCTCCTATAGAACAAGATAAGCAAAACCTGTCTCATAGGAAATCAAAAGCTAAGATAAAAGGTTGTAAAGTATGGCAAGGAAACTAAAAGGAAACTAATATTTAACAAACAGTTCACAGTTTTCTTACACAAAGAACGATTATGTTTGTCTCATGTTTCCTGCTTAAAAAGTTTTCATTACCAGTAAGCCAGAAAGTTTACATTTCTGCACAAAATCATTTATTACCAAATTCACCAGATATTCTTCTTCACAAAAATGCTATGTATCTGGCACTAAAATTCCCCAAACCATCACTTGAAGTATGTTTACTCCAGACTGGGAATAAAGCAATCTCTCATCCAAAAACAGGCAGCGTTGTCCGCATTTACTCACTGTACTCTAACTATCATACTCTTTTTACTATACTCGTCTGAAAGTAAGGAAAAAAATAGATGAAACAAACAAAAAACATCTCAACTTGACACTGGGTGCTACTGGACGACACAATGTATATGGCATTTGGATTTTGATAAGGAACTTTGCTTACCCTCACATGCTTATTACTTCAAGCAGTAGAAAGAAGAACTGTGTGTGGGATGAGGAAATGGAAATTAATTTTGGTAGTAGAGGAAAATATTGAGGCAACCTTCAATTTTCTTACAGTGCTTTAACTTCTGTCTGGTTTTCCTACCACTTCATACACAGCAATACATTTTCGTTTCAATGTCCTTCTCATTTTGGTTTTAAGACAGTTCCAATGAGCACATCTTTATGAACAGTTGTTGCTGTTTGTAAGACCTCTGTTTCTCTGAATTCCTTTCTCTTTACTGCATTTCATAATTAGATTTTTCTACTACCACTAAAGTATTAAGCGATTAAAGATTAACTCACCCCCAGGAGAGAGAATCTCAATTAAACAAATTCCAATCACTGTAGTCACTAAGTCAAGCCGCAGCTCTTCAATGACCAATTCCACTCACCTACTCCTGCTCTGCTAGCTCCTGCAGCCTCCACTGCTGGAAGAGGCAAGTGCTGTGACAGAGGACGGTAAGGCATCAAGCACCTACTGTTTCCGGTAATAGAATGAACATGTGGCACGCCACATGAACAACAGTGACAGATTTGTCAGGGGGTTGTTTATTCTGAAAAGGTACCATGAGTTACTACGTTAGGTGTAATACTTAAAGTTTACAAAACAACGAATCCCGGAGTAAAGAGCAGCTGTTGAAATCATCACCATCCTTCCTTCTTGATCCAAACATGTCTTCAAATTCGACAATAGAAGACCTGAAACTTACACTCACCGTCATGGGCTCTTCAGACCAAACTGCAGAGAACACGCCGAGAGAATTACCCCACTCAACAACATCCTCTATTGCTTTAAATCTATTCATCTGCTCTTGAGCAGCCAAACCTGCAATTGCTACTTCTGTAGTATTTTGTCAAAAGCTGCCTACGCAACTTCCACTGAGAGATAATTCAAAACATATTGGGACAAAATGTGTAGCCTCGAGGTAAAAAAAAAAAAAAAAAAAAACCGCTACACTCGACTGAAAGAAAGCAGAGCCAAGGGCTGAGCAAGTTCTAAGGCAAGAGCGGCTGCTGTCGGCTCTCCCGGAGCGGTCCCCGCTCCTCTGGCCGAGACGTCCCGGTTTGGGAGACTCCCTTGCCGTTCCGTGGCGGCCTCAGCTGTTCCTCGAAAGCCTGAACAGCCCTGCCAGAGTAATGATATTATGTTTTTAAAGAGGGATTTCTAGAAGACCTCGACTTTGAAAGCTACAGTCCCGCAGCGTGCTGGGTGCCAGCCCGCCCGGCCCCTGACATCTCTCGATGCGGGAGTGTCCCTGTCACCCGTCCCCCGGCCGCGATGCTCCACGGGGGGAACTGAAACAAGGAGCTTCTTCCACCGTCCTCGTAAACCCCGCGCCCAGGAGGCCACGTTAGCGCCCCAGCAGTTAGGGACCGGTACGCGGGGCTCACGTCAACCCAGGGCAGCGTCCAGCACCCAACCGGCCAGCAGCCGCCCCACCGCGGTGCCGCAGGGGCTGACAAGTACCCCAGCCCGCAAAGAAAGGCAAAGCAAGACACGGCACGGCGAGCTGAGCCAAAGACACGACCCCCACCCATCTCGGACTCCTCCGCGCCCCCCGAGAACCCCCGTCGACTCTCCCCGCCCTCACCTTGGAGCATGGCCTCCAGTTTCTTTCTGTCCACCCGGAATCGCTCCTCGCCCCACTCGGGACTGTGCAGGGGTCGCGGCGGGCCGGCTGAGTCCTCCTCGGAGCCGGGCACGGGCGAGTCGGTGCTGCGCTCGCTGTTGGAGCCCGGGTCAGAAAGCGGCTGCTGCAGGTACCCGCTCAGCGGGTCGCACTGAGCTGCCATGGCACTATCGGGCGGACCCCGCCGCCGCTCCAAGCCCCACTCGGCCGCCTCCCCACGGGACGCTATCTGCCCCCACAGCCGCCCCCCTGGCTCATCCCAGCCGCCGCCGCCTGCGCCCGCCTCTGCCTCCGGCTCCCCGCCGAGTGTGTGCATCCCCGGGCCGGCGGCGTCCGCGGCTCGGCGGCGCCCCCAGCCCGCCCGCAGCCCGCACAACATCTCCGCCTCCATTGGGCCGCTGCCGGCCCGCTGGGGAGGGGCCGGGGATATCCCCGGCCGCGGACCGGGAGGAGGGGGCAACGGCGCGGTGTGGCGCGGCGGGACGAGGGAGGGGCGGGGACGGGACGGGAGGAGGAGGGGAGGTGCCGCCCCCGCAGCAGCGCCTCCGCCTCTGGCGGGGTCTGGGGTCTTTGTCAGCGGGTTTTGGGGCGCAGCGGTGACCCAGCCCGCCCGGGGGTCACCTGTGCTCGGGGCAGGGCCCACTGTAGGGTGTGTGGTGGTGCTGAGGGAGGATGGGCAATGATTGTGTGGTGTCAGGTGAAGTACGCAACAGGCGGGCCGACGGCTTGTCAAAATGAACCCTAAGTTACAGCTCTGCCCAAAAGCGATCTCCCCGAAACGTGCCAGTGTGAGCAGCGGGAAAGAGTAAGCCAAAGTTTTGCCGGCATTGCCTGGGTACGCCGCTGGCTGAAAAGTCCTGCTGTAGCGAGGAGAGCCGCGGATTTCAGCTCGGACGTTTTTCGAGACGAAGCATCAGACCGGCGCAGCGCTTTGGGCTGCGCTGCTCCACCGGGAGCCGGGTCGCGCGCCCCTCACCCTCAGGCGTAATCATGTTACCTGCGCCCAGCATTCCACGGCTCGGTTTCACCACAAACGGTTTAAGCCCAAAAGCGGGCACTAGCCAGCCTGTTTCTCCTGCGTCTGAGAAACCCTTTCTGACAGCAACGTTCTGCTGCGTGTCACACGTTCCAACGAAACGTTCCCAAGTTTTCTGTTTCAGTTATTCACAGCCACACGATGCTGCGGCAGCGCCGTGCCTGGATCCCACGAGGTATCCTGCTCTGAGAGCATCCACACCTCACCTGCAGCGATCCAGATGCCTGTCATCTGGCTTTTTCAGTTCTGGATCAGCTTTATATTTATGATGGCCAAACCAGGTGACGCTGCACGATGGAATGCAACACAAAAATTACAGCTGGCTAAGGTAATGGAGAAAACTTTTCTCATAGCTAAAATCAGCTCAAAGAAGCATGTTAAAGTTTGTCAGGAGCTGCACTGAGCTATGCTGTACCCACTTGGCAATATGCAGTCAGTCATTTTTACAGAGGATTGTATTTTGGCTCACTGAGTGTTTAGGCTTTTCCCTCTTAATGCCATGACAGTGTGAATTCTGCGGTGCCCATGGTTTCATTTGTATGGAACATGACATGCAGGGAGGGAGGCACTTAGTGGAAACATCTAGCATTCACTTGTAGTATGTAATTCAGTGGTCTCAGCCTCTGTGGATGCTAGCCAGTGGCTTGCAGGCAACATACTGTTCACCAGATCCTCTGGTACTTCTCATGGCAAATAAAATGGCTGACATCAAGACCAATAGAACAGGTCATAAAACCAGAGCAATCCCCATTTCTCTCGGTAGCTTGCTTGTAGCATGGTAATACTTTAAGTGTGTGGAGCACTGTGAGGAAAGCCTGGAATTCTTTTCATTCTCAGTTTAGGAATTTACAGTTAGCAGTCACCCTTTTTTTGTTTCAGGTAGGAAAGCGAACATTGCCTGTACCAAAACAACCTGAAATTCAGCTGTCTGCTGATCACACCCCAGATCAGCCCCAGCTTGAGTTGTCTGTCTTCTAGATGCCAGGACCAGTGTCACACAATCTAAATGTTGAGAAGTTTTTGAAGTAGTTGAGAAATATTTAAGAAATATTGACAACACCAGTTACAGTCCACAGCAACTACAGGTGTTTAGCATCTCCAAACAAAGCAATGCTTTGGGTGTTTTCCATTCATAAACTAGTGAGATTTACAGTCATAGAATCATAGAGTGGTTTAGGTTAGAAGAGACCTCAAAGATCATCCAGTTCCAACCCCCCACCATAGGCAGGGACACCTCCTACTAGAACAGGTCACTCAAGGCCTCATCCAGCCTGGCCTTGAACACCTCCAGGGAGGGAGCATCCACAACCTCCCTGGGCAACCCATTCCAGTGTTTCATCACCCTCACTGTAAAGAACTTCTTCCTAACATCTAGTTTAATTTTCCCCTCTTCCAGTTTAAACCCATTCCCCCTCATCCTGTCATTACAAGACTTTTTAAATAGTCCCTCCCCAGCCCTCCTGTAGGCCCTCTTCAGATACTGGAAGGCTACTACAAGGTCTCCTCGAAGCCTTCTCTTCTCCAGGCTGAAGAGCCCCAGCTCTTGTAGCCTGTCCTCACAGGAGAGGTGCTCCAGCCCTCTGATCATCTTTGTGGCCCTCCTCTGGACTCGCTCCAATAGTTTGATGTCTTTCTTGTGTTGGGGGCTCCAGAGCTGCACACAGTACTCCAGGTGGGGTCTGAGAGCAGAATAAAGGAGGAGAATCACCTTCCTTGCCCTGCTGGCCACACTTCTCTTGATGCAGCCCAGCACTTGGTTGCTGTCTGGCCTGCACACACCACACTGCCGGCTCACGTTGAGCTTTTCCTCAACCAAGACCACCAGGACCTTTTCCTCAGGGCTGCTCTCCAGACATTCGCCACCCAGCCTGTATCTGTGCTTGAGATTGCACCGACCCAGATGCAGGGCCTTACATGTGGCCTTGTTGAATGTCATGAGGTTGGCCTGGGCCTACCTCTCCCGCCAGTCCTGGTCCCTCTGGATGGTATCCCTGCCATCTAGCAAGTCAACCATGCCACACAGATTGGCATCATAGCCAGAGATTCTCAGTGTAAGATTTCCCTTTCATTGTGTTTTATCATAACCCTTCTTTCTCATCAGTTAGTTGTGGTTGAAATCAGCCGTGCTTTGTTGTTTGTTTGTTGGTTTGTTTTCCAGCAGCCATGTAAACAATATAATAAGTCAAAGATCTCTTAGAAAATAATGGTGTGCACAGGTTAGTTTCTGTCTATTGAAAACCACCCTTTCATGGTGTGGTTTAAGACTAAAAAGAGGTAAGTAAGCTCTTGAATTTCATATATAAAATCTGTATAAATGGTTGGAAAAAGAAAGAGTTTTAGTGGTTAGGAGCATATATTCAGTAATATACTCAGTTGCATAAATGGTATTTTATTTCTCCAGTGTAGTGCAGTGGAAGAATAAAATGCCTGTTACATAGAAAACTTGAGCTAAGTAGAAACCCACATTTTAAATGGCTGAAATAATGTTATATGTGGGTACAATTGGGGAAAATAGGTGGAAGCTGGCAGATAAAAGATCAAGTGGCTAGAAAGAACACCAGCTGAAGTTGACTTTGGCCTATACATGTTAAGTTGGCCATTTTTCTGTGGCCAGCAGCTTGATCAAAGGAAAGAATAACAGGATCTTTCTCATTTTGGCATACCATGTCTATTTTGTTACATTCTCTCCCTCTTTTTTTTGGTCCTGGTGTCTTTTCCTCACCTCAAACGTACATAATACCTGCAAATCTCAGGAAGAGTGTAACTGAATAGGGAAATATCTTATTTTCACACTCAGCATATAGGCAAAGTGTACTGTATAGTATTTACTGCAATGAAATTGATCACATCAATTTAAAGGAATGTCATTAATTAGTTGATCTACTGTAATAAGTCACAGCTTTCTGGGGCTGCATAAACCCCCCAATTTGAGGGCAGTGTAGGATCTCTTTGGTGGAGCCTGCCCTTGGGCCTGTGGACAGGAAGTGACAGTCACCAGACAGAGAGCACCATTAGAAGGCTTTGGGTCAGCCTCAGGGCTGCGGCCAAAGCCTGAGGCTGATGGCTGGCTATCCCTGCACACTCCACCAGTGCAGATGTAGAAAGAGCAATGCAATGTGACATCATGAATATAGCACAGTCTGTATTCCAGAGCTTGCGTTTCATAATTACTCTTGATCTCAAATTTATCTACCTCACAACACAAAGCAAAGTGCTGTTGTCTCTGTTTTTCTGGGGGAAAATGGTGGGAGCCACGTGCAAAAAGGCCAGCGAGTGAACTTCAAAGAGAGTGGGGGGAAGGAGGGGAAATACAGAACCTTTAATGATCTGTGGTGCTTAGAAAAGGCTTTTCTAGGGGAAGTGCTAAATATGGTCTTAATTGTTTGGGAGAGGTTTATTACTGGTGAAAATTAACGATAGTGGTATTTAAAGAGCCTTTATTGCATTAATCTGTTTTTTAGGTAAGAATCTCTACTACTTTGTCTTTATGCATATTGTGCCATATTCCCCATGTAGGATCCACCAACTCCAATTTCTCAGAATGACATACTGTGCACTTAAGACCCACCAGCAAATAAATAGAAGGTCCTCTACAGCTGTTTAAAAAACTTTTCCACTCCTAGAAATGCCCAAGATAAATTCTTTCTTGAACTGTAAGAGCAGAGAGATTCTGAAACATTATTTTAGCTATACTGAATTGTGAGACGATAAAAAGAGATTGGAAGAGATCTCAAAAAGGTCATCTAGTTCATCTCCCAACTATGCTGAGTTCATTCCTGACAGATATTTGTTTATCCACTCCTTTACAGTTTCTAATGATGAGGTCTTCATGACCTCTCCAGGAAATTCCTGTGCTTCATTTACCATCAAAAAGTACTTTTTCCCCTTAATAAGTAACTTGGATTATTTTAGCTGCAACTTGAAGCCATTCGTTCTTATCCTGTCCACCATGGACATGGTGATGGGTTATTTCTTCTTTGTAGCAAGCTTTGATGCCTGCACACCAATCCTTAAGTACTAAGTCTTTGAGTTCATTCTCAGAGGTCGTGTTTGTTGCCATTCTTCAGCAAACCCTTTTCACAGGGGTCCATATCTTTCCTGAAATACAAAGCACAAAACTGGAGAGCATACCCCAGCTGAAGCCTTACAACTCTGAGTAGAACTGTGTGATCTTCTGTCAGGTGTCTCACAATCTGTACCCCACTTATTAATTTGTTTGTCACACTTCTCCTATCTCCGTGGCATAATGTTACTGGCTTGTGTGGATGCACTGTAATCCCTAGGTCCTTCTGTGAAAAAAAACACTGTTTTGTTGTGTATTTTTGGTGTTGATTACTCTTGCTGAGCTTGGTCTCCTGGTCTTGTCCCTGTTGAATTTCATCCTTTGTGTCTTAAAGACTGTTTTCCTGATTTTTTTTTAACATCTGTTTGCACTAATGCTGTACTTCTGCCATTTTATTTTTTATGCCTCTAAGAAGCATACTTTCATGTTTTTCATTCAGATCATCAGTCAAATGTAGAACAGATAGGGGCCCAGAATGGAATGTCACAGTCCTGTGCGATACATTCTTCCATTTTGACAGTGAAACAATCATAACAATCCTGCATGGAGATGATTGTTCACCCATTTTTATGCCATTGATTGACATTTTTGGCTATAAAATTTCTGGCAATGTTGCAGAAAATAGCATTTAAACTCAGCTCAAAGTCTGAAGTATGGACTCTGCTGCCTGTCATCTATCTACAGACGTTCCTCATCTATTATAGTAGCATATTAGTCTTATAAGATTTATTCTTGTGAGATCTATTCTGGCTGTATATAGATCTTCTTACTTAGTTACTTGTTCGAACTACCTGTTCCAATTTGTGTGGTACTTTTTTTCCCCAGAATATTTGTGGAAGTGAACTTTAAATTGACTAGGATAAAATTTTCTCAGTTCTTTTCCTATTGCTTTTTTCTTTTTTTAAATAAAGTCACTATATTTTACTTTTTAAAGTTTGGGGTTTTTTGCTATGTCACTCATCACTAAAGAGTTTTAAAGAAAGCCATTCATGGATGTGAGAATGAGCAGGGAAATAAGTACTGCCTGGGTGAACCTGACCAAAACCATAGGATCTAGGCTTAAAAATTTCACTTGATCGCACGCAAGGTGTTAACATTTGGTATCATTCAATGTGCTCTATAACCTTATATACTCACTATTATTTATTATAGCCTTGCAGTTTTTAACATCTTAATCTCTGACAGACTTTTCAACAGACAGACTTTGTAAACCTTGCCTTTGCTGAAATGTCAGAAATGAATGTACAAGACACGGAAACCCAGGAATTTGCACTGTTGCAAACTGCGCTGGCAATTTCTGGCAAGAGTGCAACCTGTCCCTTCTGTCTCTCAGAAGCAACATAATAAACTCACATTCTAAGTCTAATAAGAAAACAACCACAAAGAAAGATTTTAATCACAGTATCACAATATCACAGTATTACCAAGGTTGGAAGAGACCTCATAGATCAAGTCCAACCTGTTACCACAGAGCTCAAGGCTAGACCATGGCACCAAGTGCCACATCCAATCCTGCCTTGAACAGCTCCAGGAACGGCGACTCCACCACCTCCCTGGGCAGCCCATTCCAGTAGCCAATGACTCTCTCAATGAAGAACTTTATCCTCACCTCAAGCCTAAATTTCCCCTGGCGTAGCTCGAGGCTGTGTCCTTGTTATAAATTGGGTTAGTTTAAATCTTGGTTTGGGGTAAAATACAATGAGGCCGATTAACAGTTATTAAATAATTTATTAATATATATATATATAAAGATATTCCCCCCCAAACTTATTTACAACTAACCACACAAGTTCTCGTATGCGGTTTGCAAAACTATTTTACAGAACGTTTCTATACAATGGAATTTTTAGAGATTTTAGGAATAACTCTAATAGAATCCTGCGGTTTAACTCACCGCTTATAAAGTTAACTAAATTACTTTAGCAACTTGAATAAAGAATGAAGAACACTCACTAGTCCTCAGTTTTGACGCTTGTGGCCCAAAACATAGGCAGGAAAGCATTCAGCAGAAGTTCTGNCAACCAGACCAAACCAGCTTGGGTTGGCAGGGTCTCTCTGCCCTGTTTTCCCGCCACTGGCCGCATTGCAGAAAAGGCAGTTAAACACACTTGAGCCCATTCTGAGTCCTAAGGACTCTCTACCACAGTCCTCTTGTTCTGGTGCCGGCCGCCTGAGAGAAGAGAGCAACCTCCTCCTGGCTACAACCACCCTTCAGGTAGTTGTAGACGGCAATAAGGTCTCCCCTGAGCCTCCTCTTCTCCAGGCTAAACAACCCCAGCTCCCTCAGCCTCTCCTCGTAGGGCTTGTGCTCGAGGCCTCTCACCAGCCTCATTGCCCTTCTCTGGACACGTTCAAGCATCTCAATGTCCTTCTTAAATTGAGGGGCCCAGAACTGGACACAGTACTCAAGGTGTGGCCTAACCAGTGCAGAGTACAGGGGCAGAATGACCTAAAAGAATATGTTGCCTAATTTGTCAGGAGAATAAGTAAGAAATAATAGCATGAATTAACTGTACCAGCAATCTCCTTGTCATGTCAGGTCGTATCCTGTGTTGTGGCAAAGGAACTGCACTGTGTTTCTGTGTAAATTAGGAAAAGTAGTTTTACAATGTTTTCAGCAGAGTTTAAATACTAAATCCTGATTTTGATAGTCATATTATTTCCTTACTTAGAAGCAAGGCAAACTCTCTCACTTCTTTAGAAGCCACTGGAAAAAAATGTAATCTTGGTTTAAGAAAATTTATTCCTGCTCTGAAATTCTCCTTCTGCCATTGTAATCTTTACAGGTGGGTTTTAGGTATTTTACATCCTTTCTCTCTGACTTAAATAAGTTTGAAGTGGCAGGCAGGAAAACATGTCTGTTGAAAAGGGAGAGCATACTTAAAATAATTTCTGACATAATTGACACTGAGGGAAGCTAATAACAATTAACCAGGTTGGAAAAGACCTCTAAGGTCATTTAGTCCAACCTATCACCTAGCCCTTCTAATTAACTAAACCATGGCACTAAGTGCCTCATCCAGCCTCCTCTTACACACCTGTTCTGAGAGGGGTATTGTGTGTCTGTATTACTTTTAACTTGTATATTTCTGTATATATTTGTGATATATTGCATGTATCTGCTTGTATATTGTGCTAAGCTGTAAATATAAAGCTCCACTCAACTTCCATCTGGCTGAGTCTAGTCTGGGTGATTTCGTAAGAGTAGGGGGCAGGTAACTCCCAAACCATCACACCATTTGTATAAGCAGATAAGGTTTACTGAATTATTATAACAGTCCCTCAACTTAGAAAAATTCTCCTTCACACAGTACAGGTACCCTCAGTCACGGAAGGCTTTCATATTGTGTAAAATGGTTGCTGTAATTCATGCAGTTCCACTTCAGAAGTAAAGGTTGATTGCTCCTGGAATAAGTCTTTGGTTGTCTACCAGATATCATACATAAAAATGAGATCTGGGGATTTGTTTTCTCATACAAATCTAATATTTCATTTAATTACTGTAGCATAGCTTGTACTTTGTGAGTCACTATTCTGTGAATAAACACCAAGATTGATTTAGCAATTAAAACATGCTTGCTCTTATTTCCACACAGCTACTCATCTCAGTCCTCAGCAGCCACACTTACATTACCAGAGCTCTGGGTGCATTAATAGGCTTTAATGTCCCTGACCAACCCCAGCTGAGGTCCCACTCATGCTCTACACCCATAAGCTCAGCTCCATTTAAGCTTGGTCCCGAGCATTCTTTTTTGGTTTGAGCTACAATGGAGTTCAGTTTCTTGTCTTGTCTCTGGTTTTGTTGTGTCTTAGGAATGTGTTGTAGGCATCTGGCTTTCTGTTCTGCTACTTGCTATCTTTGCGTGGATTCTTTGGAGACTCATTTCTGTTCCAACCACATCCAGAAGCAGTGGTCTTGTCACACCCCACATGCCCCCAAACCTCTCTGGGCTTGCCTGCTTTCTTTTCAAGCTTTTTTCTTCTGTTGGTGTCTGCACAAGGATGGCCCTGAGTTTCCTGGTAGTAATGTTTTGGGAAAGGAAAGTACTTTTTGGTTTGCTATTGTCTCATGAGCCATTTGCCTTAGGGCTTATCAGACATTTGATTGAGTTTCACAGAGACTACTGAGACATCAGATTCCTCTTCCTAAGGCAGGCTGTTTTTTCCTACACGCAGATATGCAAGTCATCCATGCAGCTGGATTTTGAGTCTGAAAAATGTCAACAACTTGAAGCCAGAACTTATGAGCTACAGGGGCTGATGGTAACTCTGCAAGGGGAACACACTGAGCTGAAAATCCTGGTGCCAATGAGAGAGCTGCAGAGTATCAGCCCAGTTCAGCAGGTCAGTTGATGTTCCCTTTTTGTCTGTGGTCAGCATTGTGTTCTTGTGTGGCTCTAATCATGGCTTTCAGGTGTTTTGTTCTGGGCATCTGGCTTTCTTGTGTAGCCTCATGACACTGGTTTCCTGAAGAGGAGAGCTGATTCTGTGACTCTGATGGGTCTTGGTGATTCAACACTACATTTGAGACTTGTGATAGGACTTATTGTCAGCACACTGTTCTGTGTGATCTGTTGAGTTAGTGCAAAATTGCACCGGGATTGGTGTTATCCTATTCTCCTGCCTTGCTGAGCAGCCCTGCCCTTACTGTTCCGTGGTAGGAACTTCCCTCTTTTTGTAAGATTGCCCCTTATTAGCTGTTGTCCTTGCTTTTTGACAGAGCTCCACTTCCCAGTGGATATATGTCAATGCTGCAAGTTGTCTAATTGTGTCTGAAATCACAGATCAGAAAATGTTAGGGGTTGGAACAGACCTTGAAATGGATCATCCAATCCAACTACCCTGCCAGAGCAGGATCACCTATAGTAGGTCATAAGAACACATCCAGGCAGGTTTTGATGTCTCCAGAGAAGGAGACTCCACAACCTCTCTGGGCAGCCTGCTGCAGGGCTCTGGCACCCTCATAGTGAAAAAGGTATTCCTTACGTTTATGTGGAACCTTCTATGCTCTGCCTTGCGCCCATTGCTTCTTGTCCTATCATCGGACATCCCTGAGAAGAGCCTGACTCCATCCTCCCAACAGGTGCCCTTCACACCTTTATGAACATGAATGAGGTCACCTCTCAGTCTGGCCTTCTCCAGGCTAGAGACCCATCTCCCTTAGCCTTTCCTCATAAGGGAGATGTTCTACTCTCTTTATCACCTTTGGGACTCTACGCTGGACTCTTTGAAATGTCAGACGTAATGCTAGTGGGACTCTAATGAGATAAGACTTTTTAGTAACATCCTAGAGATATGGTCACAGTAGCAGAAGAGCAGAATGTCATGAGCTACCTTCTGAATTCAAGACAACCATTTTTCTAGTACCCTTCACTCTCTCTAAGCACTTATTCCTCCAGGTTCAACTGCCACTCTTTCAATATTTCCAGTTATTCATTGACAAAGTAACACTTACATATACTTTATGCAAATGTGAGTAGCAGAACAAAATGTAGGGAGTGAGAAGCCATATTAAAAAAATAGGGAGGCAGCTCCTTTTGGAAATTTAAGAATTGGTTTGTTTTATCAAGAATTGTTTGTTGACCTGGGCAGACCTAATATTTCATGGGCTTATAGAACTGCAGGAGGAAAAAAAACATCCTTGAAAAGATTTTCTCATAGTCTTCATTCAGTTCCTCTCCCTCCTAATATTCTTGGTGGTGTCAATGTGCTTGGTTTTGCATGATTCCTGAAGAACTTTTTGTTCTATTTTCAAAGACAAACTAAACAAATTACCTGTGGTAAAGAAAGGGATACAAAGGGTCCATGAACTTTAACACAGAACTGGCTATGAGTGTGCTGGTAGGCATAAATCCTGCCAGGCAGGTTTAACCTTGTCTCTCCTTCTTCTGTTGAGGAGGGAGCGAGTCCGGAAGTGAGTAGATGAGCAAAGCCTTGAGGGCTAGGGGCTTAGTACCACATGTCAGGTGTCTTGTGCTGCCCTCAACGTGCCCACATGGTCAAAGGAGGCAGGAAGCTTTGAATTCATTGGCCAGAACAATGGTGCTAGTGCCTATTGGCCAGTTGGATTTCAAAATCAAGTATATAAAGGGGGATGACTAGAAACCATGCTTTTTCTACGTTAGCCTTTCTGCATCAGCACAGAGCTTTCCTGCCTTGCCTCGTTTGTGGCTCGTTAAAGGCAGCCACGTGTTGCAGCTCACACTAGTGGCTTAGCAGCATTTCTTCCCTCTGCCTGGAAGAATTGGTATTTTAGCCTGGGATCATCACGAGTGTGAAAGTGTCTTTCATACAGGAGACTTACTCAGAGACCAAAAGCATTGTGAGTACCTATGCTGGAGTGAATGCTGAGACCCCATAAGCATAGTTAGAATTCTTCCTGGTTTCGTGTTAGCATTTTCCAAGTTCTGATTGTTTAAACTGTTTAATTCTGTGCAATTGCTTCTTGTCCACCGAAAATCCAAAGAACCTCAGGGAATTGTCTTGATTTTTGAATATTAATAATAAAAATTAATGTTCATACAGAAATCAATAGTAATAATTCACAAATATTATTAATTTTCAGTACAGAGAGCAAAAAAAAAAAAAAGTCTTGTCCTTGTGAGAAGACATGTAAGTACTCAGTAAGAGGTAGGGAGACATCCTCATAGTTAGCACAAGGAAGTTGATAGTTGAAATAATCTTTCTCTTGCATGATTTTTTTTCTTTTTAGTGACACAGAAGCTTAGTTTTGCTATAGTAACCCAAAGCAGGCAGAATTTATAGGAGACAATGTTTCTCAATACTTTCTAGTTCCCATTTCTGTGGATGTTACCTTAAACTGAGCATCCTTTTTGGAATGTTATATACAGCTATGTGTGAAGCAGTACAAGCCAAGCTGTACAAGTAGCGTTGTAAGGTTGCATGAGTAAAGTCCCATTTTTGTGTCTCTCAAATGTATTTGAAACTGGAACTTTGCTATATGTTCTGTAGTTTGACCAATTTAATATCTAATTTAAGAATGAGAGATTTCTTCCCTGTGGGCTGTTGAGTCAACTGAGGGCAAAGAGTAGTTTGATGAATGAGCTTTTTTAGAAAACTAGTTTATTTTAATGCACCTGTTACACATAGAATGGCTTAGGCTGGAAGGGAACTTGGACATCATTTACTCCAACCTCCCCACCATGGGCAAAGACACCTCTTAACTAAACTTCTCTGCTCAAGATCTCATCCAACCTGGCCTTGGAGACCTTCAGGGAGGAGCCATCCACAACTTTCCTGGGCAACCAGTTTCAGAGTCTCACCATCCTTGTACTGAAGAACTTCTTCCTAAGATCCAGTCTAAACCTCCTCTCCCTCGGCTTCAAACCATTCCCCCCTTGTCCTATCAGTAGACACCCTTATGAAAAGTCCCTCTACAGCCTTCCTGTAGGATCTTCTCAGCTTAAGGTTCCTCCCCAGTTTCCTCTTCTCCAGGCTGAACAACCTCAGCTCCATCAGCCTATCCTCATAGCAGAGATTTTCCAGCCCTTGGATCACTTTCATAGCCCTTCTCTGGATTTGCCCTGACACTTTCAACATGAGCCATGACTGGGAAGAGAATAGCCTTAGTTTTTCATTTGTGTTTCTGTCTGAGGCAGATGAAGACTGTGACCTAAACATCTGAAGGAGAAGGAGGAGCAACCTTGGTTTGCAACTACATCTGGCACTTGAGATACTAGAAAAGTACCCCATTCCTATTAGTGCCACTGGGAATGTTACTGGATGCCTGTTTGCCAGTATAGTGGCATTATGTGGAGACAGTTTCCTTACCTGTGTGGCACTTTGAAGCAGACAATGGAATGCCGCTTGGTCTCTTACACTTTTGTGAAGTCTTTTAAAGTCTGCAATCAGTAAGAATAATTTCAGTAGTGGTAATAGCCTTGAGCCCAACTGGTTCAAAAAATGATGCAAACCAGCTTAACCTCATCTCTTCTGGACCTACTATCTTGCCATGTACCTTTCTAGAAAGATGTGTTGTCCATCTAGATTAATTTTTCAAGACTTGTCTTAAGTTCTATGTGTCATCCAGTACTGAAAGAGATCAATAAGGAATTTCTCCTCACATTCAGGAGGTCAAGGATTTCATACACTGATATTCTCATTCCCTTTTAGTATGTGTTTTCCACTGCCTAAGGCTTAGGAGTATGTAGAGAACTACCTGAGTCATCAAAACACATCCAGAGATTTTGCATACTTAGGCATAAAGACTTCTTTCCATTTCCCTCACTCCAAACTAAGGAATGAAAGAATGGAGTGGTACAGACATGTTTCTAACCATGGGGGGAAAAGTTATCTACAAGGGCTGTATCACAGAATGGTATTAGAACACAGGGCTTGGGCTCTCAACTATAAATTTGTATGACTTTGAGGATTTGCATCCAGCGAGAGTCTAACTGTTTCAACAAAAGTACCTTAGCTAAAACCAATGTAATAGAGAAATAGTTCCACACAGTGGAATTAAAACCAGAAGTTGAAGAGGAGCACTGGCAATTCCTACCATCCTAAAAGCTGCTGCCAAACCAGCAAAGGTTGAAGGAAATGACTCATAGTGCTCAGAAGAAAGACAAACATCATAGTAATGGCAAGAAAAGCTAGGTTAATGTAACCAAACTGTTGAAGTCGAGTTTACTAGCCCACAGAGACAGAGACAGGAAGCACTGAAATGACTGAATTACATTCCTAAAACAAGTCTGTAATAGTGTTTTATCAGGTTAGTGACTGCAAATGGCCAAGAATTTCAGTGGATGTGAAGGAATACATTTTGCTCTTGGATGCAGACATGATAGAGTGCACGTGAAACAGATAAAGATTTGATCCAGAGATTTTTGCAGTAATAAATACTCCTTGGCAATACCATGAAGCATGTTCTTTAGTTTGCCCAATATTTGAATTTCAAGTTCCTTATGTGCTGGTTTTTTTTTTAATGTGACTTCAAAAAACAAACAAACAAAAACTCACCCCAAAACCAAACCCCCACAAAGGCAAAAAAAAAAAAAAAAAAAGCAACCTGTGTTTTGCTTTCTAGCCAAGTGTTTGTATTGCTCTTAAAAAAAGGGCATCTAAACCAAATTGTTAGCAGGACTCATTACATAGGAATGCTTGCTATCTTACTGCATGAATGGGCTGCAAATAGTAAAGCCAAACCTGGGCTTCCACTGAAATTACTTAGATTGCATATTGATACAGAATTCATCTGAAAAATACTTTAAGTCATAATGTAATATGAGTTAAACTATTTTGAGACCCCCCACTTTGAATAGCTCTTTTGGTGACCCTATCATAAGAAGGACACAGAGCTGTTGGAATGAGTCCAGAGAAAGGCCACTGGAACACCTCTGCTGAGAGGTGGGGGTGCATTAGTGCTGCCTTTTGATACTTGAAAGGATCCCACAGGCAGGCTGGAGAGGGATTTTCAGAAGGGTGTTTAGTAATAGGACAAGGGGGAATGGTTTGAAGCTGAGGGAGAGCAGGATTAGACTGGATCTTAGGAAGGAGCTCTTCAGTACAACAGTGGTGGGACTCCATAGTAGACTGACCAGAAAGGTTGTGGATGCCGCCTCCCTGGGGATGTTCAAAGCCAGGTTGGATGAGGCCTTGAGCAGCCAAGTCTAGTTGAGAGGCATCCCTGCCCATGGCAGGGAGATTGGAGTAGATGATACCTAAGGTCCCTTCCATACTAAGCCATTGTATGATTTACAAACTTGAACAACTAATCTAGTGGCGTTTTCCTGGAGCAATTGGTGTTGCACCTCAGCACAATCTCCAGTGGTACTGTGGCTGTAGGTACTAATGGGTTGCCTGATTAGTAGCCAGTTCTTTTATTTCTTTTAAGAGCAGTCAGCTGGTGATGGAATGGTGGTAGTGGAAACAGGTTAGCACAGAGTCCACACTGGTTTTTAGAACATGCTCATTGTTAGTGTGATGCTTCTTTTCAAAAAAAGATGGTTTTATTCAAAAGCAGCAATAAAAAATGAAAGACTAGTTTTGATCTCAGATGTTAAAGCAGTTTTGTCATGTGCTTTCATAATTTGACTTCATGTTTTTGTGTGTCATAGTGTCATTGTTTTCCACTTTGCATTTATTTGGACACAGTCTCAAGTTGTGCTGGGGGAGGTCTAGCCTGGATGTTAGGAGGAAGTTCTTGACAGAGAGAGTGATTTACCATTGGAATAGGCTGCCCAGGGAGATGGTGGAGTCAGTGTCCCTGGAGGTGTTCAAGAAAAGCCTGGATGAGGCACTTAGTGCCATGGTCTAGTTGACTGGATAGGGCTGGGTGATGGGTTGGACTGGATGATCTTGAAGGTCTCTTCCAACCTGATTGATTCTATGGTTCTATGATTCTATGATTCCAGTTTCTCCCCTTTTTTCTGATTTTGGATTTGTTGCTGTACTGTTGCACTTCAGTTGTATGTGATTTTTTTCCTGAGAGCAATGGTGCATTGTGGGTTTGATTTTGATTTTGGTTGGTTTTGTTTGTTTGTTTGTTTTTAATTTCCCCGATGATGTTCCATGGTATATCTCATGTGCATGGGAGTGATAGTGGCCTTTGGGAAATTCAACACCTCTCCTTTGTCAAGGGAAGCTGCTGCTTTTCTCTTGTTTTATGTCATGTTTTGATTGCTGTAGATGCGAGGGCATGAGGATAGAGTTAAGTTTGGCATGAAAGCACTATTCATTGTGTAATGGAGGCAGCAGCTTGTCTCACCCTTGGAGCTGCATGTTACAGTCAGCTGGCATCAAGTAAATAGGCATATTTTGTAGTGCTGACCACACTGACATTGTTTTTCTGATGAGAATTTTCTGAGAGCAGAAGAGACAGATTTACTTTTCAAAATGTCAAAGTGGAGACTGCTTTCGTTATTGTCTTTCTAGATTTAGTAGATACGTTAATAATAAAAAAGAAAAATAGGATTCTCAGAAAAGTGATGGAATTAGGCAATCAGTTTAGATTCATTTACAATAGGAATGAAGCACCTGCATTCTTTTGTGCCCCCTGGACATTTTTTTTCCCCAGTTACTATCTTCTCTTGTAGTTTAGTTTCTCTGCAAAGCTGTGAACAATGCTGGAGTTGGAGCAACTGTGCCTTTAGAGCATTGTGTGGAGTAGTGACTGTCTAGGACAACCAGTAGCAAGTCATGGACCGTATAGGAGGCATGAAGTACAAGTAACCTTGCAAATGTATTTTTATGTGTACAGCTCTGCCTGTGTTCCGCACACATGATTTAGTGATGTAGTCACTGGAGTAGTTCTATAGTAATCCGAAGGGCACTGAGAGGCTTGGATGGCTTCAAGGTATGTGACTTGTTGCACTTTGTCACAACTACCAAAGTATGCAGCAATATTTTACTTTGCTGGATGCATATTGCACTTATATACAAGTCATAATATGGAGCTATGCGTGGATAAAATGTAAAATAATCAAACAGCTTTCCATTCCTTTTTTGTCCTAGTATGTGCACTTTTAAATGAGATGAATCACTAACTTGACTTGGTTAACCCTAGGGGAAGGCCTTTTAATTATTAACTGAAGTAGTTGTGGGAATTTTGCACATTCTGCTCTGAGAATGCTGTGCATTTTATACCAAAATGGTCTGAGTGTGTCTTATCTGACTCTGACAGGATGTCTAAAATAAATCTACTAATATTCGGTACAAAACCACTGGCTGAGACCATTGAACCAAATTAATCTGAAGATGTGCAACAGTAGTTCCAGCCAGTAAGTCCACTGCCTTTCCACAGAGCCATTATGTGCAAGAAAGAGCTGATGGAGTTAGTGAAGGACAGTATGGTTTCAGAGAGTGATGTAAGAAAGCAGAGAGATGTGGACTTCCATTTGTGGAGTCTATTCCAGTGTATCAGTACAGGTGCTGCATGCTAAGTGATGGCTTAGCATGATGACTTAACTAATTTTTACCCTTCCTGTACTTCTTTTGTGTCCCAAACTGAATAGTGCTGGAGTGGGAAAAGGCACATAGGTCTTGTAGTGAGAGCAGGTGAGAGTTTCAAGACTTTGTTTATGGAAACATACCCAGAGATACAACTGACAAATAATCCACTCATGGATGTTCCCCAGGGATCAGTGCTGGGCCCGGTCCTGTTCAACATCTTTATTGATGATCTGGACAAGGGGATTGAGTCCAGCATCAGTAAGTTTGCAGATGACACCAAGCTAGGAAGAGGTGTTGATCTGTTGGAAGGTAGGAGAGCCCTGCAGAGGGACCTGGACAGGCTGAATGGGTGGGCAGAGGCCAATGGGATGAAATTTAACAAGGCCAAGTGCAGGGTTCTGCACTTTGGCCACAACAACCCCAAGCAGCGCTACAGGCTGGGGACAGAGTGGCTGGAGAGCAGCCAGGCAGAGAGGGACCTGGGGGTACTGGTAGATAGTAGGCTGAAGATGAGCCAGCAGTGTGCCCAGGTGGCCAAGAGAGCCAATGGCATCCTGGCATGGATCAGGAACAGTGTGGCCAGTAGGAGGAGGGAGGTCATTCTGCCCCTGTAATCAACACTGTTCAGGCCACACCTTGCGTCCTGTGTCCAGTTCTGGGCTCCTCAATTCAAGAGAGATGTTGAGATGCTGGAACGTGTCCAGAGAAGGGCAACAAGGCTGGTGAAGGGCCTGGAACACAAACCCTATGAGGAGAGGCTGAGGGATCTGGGGGTGTTTAGCCTGGAGAAGAGGAGGCTGAGGGCANTTTGGTGTATTGACTCTGATGTGGAGGAACAGACTTTTTCAATCCACTTTGAGAATGTAGTACTGAAAACACATAAAAAATATGGGAACAACTGCTCTGAAATAGGTGAAGCTGATGGATTGCACATATGACTCAAGACAATATGTTAGATTATAAAGGTAGGCCATCACTCACAGTAGTGTTTAAGACTGGCTTTATGTGTACACATAGGTTCACCAAAATCAATATGCTTACTTACATGATTGAATTCATGTGTCTGCTTAAGTGTTAGTGGAATGGAGTCTCATACTTTAAGCTATGACCTGTGCAACCGTGTGCTTCAAGGAGAAAGTACAATCCCCAACAGAATTAAGAGCATGAAAAGCAGAACTTAAAAGTTTCTATTTGTCTGTTGCTATAAGCAAGACTGAGAGAGCCCAAGTTTGATAATTGGAGCATATTGTGTGGTGAGGACTAGTGTTTTGACAGGAGGACTGTTGCTGATTTAGAAATGGATTATTTGATTCATGGCACAAACTTCTGAATACTTTTCCCACATTTTAGTAGGAGAAAAGGTGTGTAAGATGGTCAGCAAAACCTCTTGACTACTAATATTTATTCTTCTGGTGAGGAAGCATTGCCAGTTTGGTAACATTAGCTGTCTAGCAAAGATCCATCTTTTTGCAACATGGAGCTGATAAAACAATAGCTAATCATTGAAAAAAGCTTCATGTGCTCATACCAGATTAAGTTTCACAAGCAACATTCCTATGTCTTACAAATGAGCTGCTGTGGCACTGTGATTCCTTAGCTATGAGAAAATGTTTTCTTTGGTTTACAGGTGGGTTAATATTGGAAATTCCTATGAACGCTGCCAGATATTATTTGCTCTGATAAGGAACAACGGTTTGGTTTTTACCTTGTGTTTGGAAGAAATGCATCAGTCAGCTACACTGAGATAGCATGGAGGTAGCAAATTTTAGGATAGTATTTAGGGGGTTTGATTCTTCCTGCTGTAGTTAAAGATAACCTTAGGCTGGTACAAAATAGGGGGGGAGGATGTTGCCTCTATTTTTATTTCCTTGTGACACATTAATTAGACCAGAGTTGTGTTTTAAAACATCTGCCTGTTTTCCACACTAACAGCTCAGGTACTGCTCTTCAGTTCAACACAATAAATCATTGATTACAGATTCATGAAAGTGAAAATTGAATCATTAGGAAAAGATTGCCTTAAATTGAATCATTAGGAAAAGATTGCCTTTCTAGACACTTAAAAACATCTTTTGTACTTGCAGATGTTTTAATGTTTAGACTGTTCTAAATATTTGCAGATAATTTTCCACAGTGTTGGGTGTTTTCACTTTTGTTGGAACAGGCCAATCTCCCTCAAGATCAATTAGTCTGGCTGGATATATTGAAGATGAGAAGGTTCTCAGACTTTGTGGTACTTTCTCCTCGCCCTTCACCAGTGGCATGATTTCTTTCAGACTTTTTCCTCAGCAAGTTTCTCATTCAGGATTTTCCTGCAGCTTTTAGTCAGGCCATATACCTACTAGAGCAAACCAGAGGTTTGCAGTGTAGTAAGTGAATTCTGCTCTGGTAGGTATTGCACAATCTGACCCAAGGGGACTTAATGTTGGGAAAGTGACTGATGGAAAGGCAAGCATCTCAGTAATTGACTTGCCTATGGATAACTGTCGTTTAATGTTTTGCTACCATCCATGGGTTAAACCTTAGAACAGTTGAAGTAGTTGGAATCTAAACGTAGAAAACCGAAGCAGTGGCTTTCGACATGCTGAATTCAAACAGAAATGCAACATGAAGTGACCTGTGGACCTTTATCTTTCTTGCATGATCAATGTGTGATTCAAGCAACAATGACAATGAACCCCCCCCCAAACCAACAACAAACAAACCAACCAATCAAACAAACAAAATCAAACTCAAACAAGCAGAAAAACAATGGAAAAAAAAAAAATCCCAAACCCACAACAAGCCAGAAGAATACTTAGTGAAGAACATATTGTCATTGACCTGGATTGACACACTGGCATAGTTCAGTGGGAATAATCCTTGATAGTTTATGCAGCTCTTAAGATGTTATAGTAAATTTTACAGTATGACTATGACACATTGTTTAGTTTACAAATGTGTTAGTTGTGGTTTTTCCTCAGGGATTCTCAGAGTTCTGGTTCATTGTTGTTAATATATCATTACTTTCCCATCTTGCTGCCAAGTAGAATGCCTAGAGATTTTTTGGTAAAGACATGGTATGAAAACACATTATGCTGACAGTATCTGGGTCTAAGTACTGCTGTGAGTAAGAACATGGGACCAAATTCAGTTGCTTAGTCAGACATCTCAGTGCTGTGCATAATATACCAGTGTTCTGACTGTTAATTGTAGCCTTATGTTAATCTAGTGATACAAAGATGTCTTAAAAACAGTCTGCAATTAATAATGATAAAACACAAAACAAAAACAAAGAAACAAAAGCAGAAAAAAACTACCACCACCAATATCCCCTCCCAAAAAAACCTCCAAACAACCAAACTCCAAAACCAGAACAAAACAAACAATTGAAACTTGGAAGATATTTTTATCTTATGTAAGAAATGTACTTTCTTCGACTGACAAATGAAATAAATAAGCTGTTGCAGGAGTTTGCTGTAATGCTGGAAAGCAAACCTACCTCTAAGTTTATGATGGCTCGAAATCAGCATTGGTAGAATGCCTAAAAATTCCTGCTTCCTGTTGAAAGCACATTCAGCACACTGGGACACATTTGTCTGGATGTGATATGTGGAAGGCCTATTTCTTTATTTACACTAAACTTTCAGTGATTCTTGTTATTTCAAACCACATACACCCACACAGCTATGGTTACTCAAAATCTGTCTTGACTGGAATATATCAGGAGTAATTGGATTGGTATGCCATCTTTTGTTGATAATTGGAAATTCTTGGATCTGACACAAAAAGTTAACAAATTCCCTGTACTTAGCCATATGTTTTAGAAGTTCTTGCAACAGCAATTTTCAGGTCATTTGTCTAGCTGGAATTCGAGACGAAACATATGGCTACTGCTTATGTCTTGCCTTACTATTCTTAAGAGTATTATTTCATAAACAGAAAAGAGCTCATTAGCTGGTAAATTATTCATAGACCTAGCTGGAATTGTACCAGATATGCACAGGGACTCTTGAAAGGGTCATTTTAACAGCATACATTTGGAACTGTCTGGAGATATATATATGTATAATTATATAATTTTCCCCCAGTAAGACAAATAAAACACTACTAAGATATTCATTTCAGTTAAATCAAACTGTATGGCAGCTTCACATTAAATAGTTCTCATGTGGGATTAAGAACAGAGGAAACCTGGATTTATCTGTAACTTGCATTCTAATGATATGTGCGAAGCTATCACTTAGAGTCAAGTAATGAAATTATTGTTCTGCATAGCAAAGATTACTGTTTTTTTTGGGGGGTCGTAGGGTTTTTCTGTTTGGTTTGGTTCGGTTCCCCCCTTCCCTTCCAATTCAATGCTTGCATCTGCTTCAAAACTACTCCGGATTACAAGTTCAGTAGCCCTTCGTATGCAGGTTAAAATATTCTCTGGTGCCACCTAATGGTAAAATTAGTTAGATGCTTTAAATTGGGAGCGGACAATGGGTCGGTACCTAACCACATTTATTATTGCATTTTCAAACGTAGAATGGCTTAGGTTGAAAGGGACCTTAGAGATTATCTACTCCAACCTCCCCACCATGGACAGGGACGCCTCTCAGCTAGACTTGTCCGATCAAGGCTTCATCCAACCTGGCCTTCAACGCCCCCCAGGAAGGAAGTCCTAGTCACAGGATCACAGGATATTAGGGGTTGGAAGGGACCCAAGGAGATCATTGAGTCCAACCCCCCTGCCAGAGCAGGACAATGCTATCTAACATAGATCACAGAGGAACACATCCAGACAGGCCTTGAAAGTCTCCAGAGAAGGAGACTCCATGACCTCTCTGGGGAGCTCGTTCCAGTGCTCTGTAGTCTCACCACCCTTGTACTGAAGAACTTCTTCCTAAGACCCAGAATAAACCTACTCTCCCTCAGCTTCAAACCATCCTCCCTTGTCCTATTGCTAGACACCCTCATAAAAAGTCTCTCTCCAGCGTTTTTTTAGGATCCCTTCAGGTACTGGAAGGCAGCTCTAAGGTCTTCCTGGAGTCTTCTCTTCATTAGACTGAACAACTCCAGCTCTCTCAGTCTATCCTCATAGTGGACATGTTCAAGCACTTTGGTCCATCATGATTAGTGCTGTTGCCTGAATATGCATACAATATAGAAAACCTTCTGACTCCAATTGCTCCCAGTCAAAATATTTGACTGTGAAAGGAAAAAGTACAGTAAACTCTATACTACTTCCTTTAACTGTTTTAACTGAAGTGGCTTTTGAAAGGTTTGGATGCAAGCCTGCACCAAACCAACTTGAATTTAAATCAAAACTGCCTTCTGAAAATAACCCATAATTTTGTGAAAGGCCAGTATGCTCTTTCCCATTTTTCTATTGGGAATAGCAAAATTCAGATAGAGATCCTAAGTTTGTGTCTGTTTTACTTTTTGTTTTTCTTCTGTATTCTTGCCACAGTGTTGTAGTTTGCTGATCCTGCATGATTTCTAGGAAGGAGAAAAATTCCTCCCTGAATATGGGAAATATAATGCAGATGTATGGCAATAATGCCACTTGTTTTGCACCATCTTCATGGGCTGAGGATTTCAGAGCAGTTGTGCTCTCTGCACAGTTGGGAGCTCTGCAGCGATTGTACCCTAAAGGGTGGGCAGCGTATGGCAAGATGTGTGAAGGGACCCCAATGCAGCAGGTGAGATTTGGTCCAAAGCAGAGAAGAAACACATAAAGAAACTCTACAAACCTTGGTGAGACTCCTAGGGGATGTCAGGTTCTTCTTGTAGAAGAACTATAGACTGAAAGCCAATCTCTTGACCTACCCATTTAGGAGACATGAATCTGCTCCTTCCTGTGCAAGGGCTTCAGGCAATTTTCTATTTTTCTCCTTAAACAATTAAGATTTTTTTTTTCCCCAAGGTGTTTATTTCGTGTTCTTACCTTTACACGTTAGCAGTGGGACACGAGTATGCTTGCAGTTTTACAACTGGATGTCATTGTGCTTGGCTGTGTTCATTTACATGCTTTTCTTGAGGAGTGGGTGGGGAACTGTTACAAAAGCAACTTCCAGCTCTAAATCAAGTAAAAGGGTGTGTAAATGTTTTGCTCAAGTCAGAAACTGTAATAAGACAATAATAGATGCAATTGCTCATCCTTACAAGAAGCTAGTGGGGGGGACAGTGTAGCCAAAGGATGTTGCAAAAGAACTACTTGAATTGTTTCTCAGTCTTCTAGAAAAGAATGTTCAGTATGCTTCAACTGATCAATTCTGCTATCACACATTTTTTGAATACCTGGTTAACATGGAATTAACAGAACTGGGACAAATAAACAGCAATGCCATAGAGACAAGGAAGAGTTTTATCCAAGTAGATGAAATCTTAGGTTTGCTGCCAGTTTCTGAGACTGAAGATGCTATTAAATAACATAATTGTCAGTTTCTCTAGTAAGAATTGACTGTGCATAATACCATGTGAGCTGAGCATTTAGACTCTGAAGTCCCACTTTGAACCACAAACTTAGAGGGTTTTTGCGTGCTATGAATTGTCTTTCAATTCCATCTTTGAGTCTGTTCTTCATGAAAGGCAAACTCTTGCAAAAAAAGTTTATTTTCATAGAATCAACCAGGTTGGAAGAGACCTCCAAGATCATCCAGTTCAACCTAGCACCCAGCCCTAAACAGTCAAACCATGGCACTAAGTGCCTCATCCAGGCTTTTCTTGAACACCTCCAGGGATGGTGACTCCACTACCTCCCTGGGCAGCCCATTCCAATGGCAAATCACTCTCTCTGTTAAGATCTTCCTCCTAACATCCAGCCTATGCCTTCCCTGGCACAACTTGAGGCTGTGTCCCCTTGTTCTGTTGCTGGTTGCCTGGGAGATCAACCCCCACCTGGCTACAACCTTCCTTCAGGTAGTTGTAGACAGCAGTGAAGTCACCGCTGAGCCTCCTCTCCTCTTCTCCAGGCTAAACACCCCCAGCTCCTTCAGCCTCTCCTCACAGGGCTGTGTTCCAGGCCTCTCACCAGCTTTGTCGCCCTTTCCAGTATCTCAGTTTTCATATTCAACTTTTTTAATATTCACTTGTCTTGAATAGGCTCTCAGCACTTTTAGATAATTTATTTTGAAGTCAGGAGCAATAGAATAGTTGTGTTTTGGGGTTAGAAGGGACTTCTTTTGTATGTAAGTTCTATTTTGAGACAAAACCCCCCACCTCACCTCCTAGTTGTGTTTTGGGGTTAGAAGGGACTTCTTTTGTATGTAAGTTCTATTTTGAGACAAAACCCCCCACCTCACCTCCTAGTTGTGTTTTGGGGTTAGAAGGGACTTCTTTTGTATGTAAGTTCTATTTTGAGACAAAACCCCCCACCTCACTTCCTTCTCTCAGGTACTCTAGAAAGTTGAGCATCAGCACATGTGAATAACACAGAGAGAGTAGTTGCTATGAAAGTAGCATTTCTTCCCTTTGTGTAAGCATGACTAGGGAGGAAAATATTATGGGACAAATTGTTTGCAGATGTAACTGTTGTGGTTTCATTGAGTTACAGACAGATTTAAAAGATTCTTCCCAAGAGGAGATAATATGTGCAAAGCACTTCTGATGGTCTAGCCAGTTTGTGGGTTCTCAGTCTGAGCTGAAAAGCTGGCACTACATGCTTTTGGAAATCTGGCTTTGAGGATTGCTACACTACAACACCAGTGTTTTTTGGCTCACTTACGAAAATAACTGCATGAATCTTTGAATCCCTGACTGTTTTTCAGGTCGCCCAATCACTGTGTTTCCTTCTTGGAGTTTTATGTAAAGAGAGGAATTCTTCGCTGTGGGTGGACGGCTGTTGTCCTCAAAGGCACTGGTCACTCACGGTAGTGCTTAATATTGATTCCTTCTTTGGTTGAGATTCTTTTACCTTGAAAAGGTCAAATAATCCTCCAAGCTAAAACTTTCCCTCATATAGTAAGTACCTTGATTGCCATTGTAAGCAAACTGTTCTTCTTTTCATGGCCCTTCATGAATCCACATCTGACAATCCACAGTCATGGATACTGACAAATCCAGATGTTGGAAAATCATGAAGTTGGCTCCAAATCATGTGATGCTGTTAAGCCAAGTAGCTCATGAGTACTTTCTATGCATCGAGAACTGGAAAAAGGAAGGAAGGAATGTGAAGGAAGGTATTAACTCTCTAATTATAGGGGTTCAGTGGGTGGAAGATTAGAAGATGAACTCTTGGCACCACTGCAGTGGTACTTGTCCCACACCACTGATTTTAACATAGCATTGCAAGCATCTTGGAAATGTGGAGCAAGTCAGCAATGCTGTGCCTGTTGGTTATGGGAAGGTCAACTGTGACCCATCTGCTCTTTTCAGTCATCTTTGCACTTATTTTCATTTCTGAAACATCTTCTCTGCTATATTTTATGGCAAGTTGTTTCAGTCCCTGCTCATCTTCCAGGACAAGTTCAGTGGGATTTGGAAACATGTATCTACTAAGGAGCCTTATGTGTATCTGAGTGTGTGTGTGGAGAGTGCTATTGCTCTTTTCCACAGTGGTGCCTCGGACACACATTGTTCAGACTGGACTTGATCTCTGTAGGTACTGCTGTACAATTGACAATCCAGTCAGTTAGTGCCATGGTCTAGTTGACTGGATAGGGCTGGGTGATAGGTTGGACTGGATGATCTTGGAGGTCTCTTCCAACCTGGTTGATTCTATTCTATTCTATTCTATTCTATTCTATTCTATTCTATTCTATTCTATGTGAAGCATATAAAGTTGTTTGCAGCATAGGTTTTATGAAAATGAAGATGGTGTCAGGAGGAGTCCTTACAGATTTCTACCTATGCATCTTAAAAATCTGTACTTAGTATGTAATAATGTAGTCAGTTATTTACATGCAGAAGTGTTGACTTCAATTTTGCAACCAGGTGGCGCTTGTTCTCTATGGCCTTGAATCCTCAGTACTGAAGGCTAGGAAAGCAGTCAGTTGACTGGTTGTGCTTCTCAGCCATTTCTCAGAGGTATACCTCTGAAACTGTCCACTGGGACATGGAAGGAGAGTTGCTTTTTCTGCACTCCTGTGACTGGGAGATTAACTCAAATAGCTGACCCTAAATGTCCTACTATAGTCTGTGGCCTTAAAGGAGTCAAATCGTGCCCTAAGGTCATAATGGAGATGCATTTAGCTTGCTTAAAGCCATCTCCAGGCTCCTCATACCTCCACAGGAGGCTCACTGTACAGAGTCCAGAGAGGTTGTGGAGTCTCCTCTGGAGACTTTCAAAAGCTGCCTGAATGCATTCCGGTGTAGACTAACCCTGGTGATCCTGCTTTGGCAGGGGAGTTGGACTTGATGACCTCTGGAGGTGCCTTCCAACCTCTAATGTTCACAGGATATTAGGGGTTGGAAGGGACCCAAGGAGATCATTGAGCCCAACCCCCTTGCCAGAGCAGGACCACACAATCTATTTGCACAGGAGTGCATCCAGACAGGCCTTGAAAGTCTCCAGAGAAGCAGACTCCACAACCTCTCTGGGGACCCTGTGCCAGTGCTCTGTGACCCTTACAGTAAAGAAGTTCCCCCTTGTGTTGAGGCAGAACCTCTTTTGCTGCAACTTACATCCATTGCTCCTTGTCCTTGTCCCCCGACTCCTGACCAGCCCTCGGGTGTTTATAAACATTTATTAAATCCCCTCTCAGTCTTCTCTTCTCCAAACTGATAAGTCCCAGATCCCTTAGTCTGTCCTAATAAGCCATACCCTCCAGTCCCCTAATCATCCTTATAGTCCTCTCCTGAACCCTTTCCAGCAGATCCCTGTCCCTCTTAAACTGAGGAGCCCAAAATTGAACACAGTATTCAAGGTGAGGTCCCACCAGAGCAGAGTAGAGGGGGAGGAGAACCTCCCTTGATCTGCTGGACACACTCTTCCTAATATACTTCAAGATCTCATTGGCCTTCTTGGCCACAAGGGCACATTCCTGTGCCATGGTTAACTTGTTCTCCACCAGCACTCCCAGGTGCCTCTCCACAGGGCTGCTCTCCAGCAGATCACCTCCCAGCCTGTACTGTTGCAGTTTATTATTCCTCCCCAGATGCAGGACTGTGCACTTGTCCTTGTTGAACCTCATTTGGTTCCTCTGTGCCCAATTCTCCAGTCTGTCCATGTTCTCTGATATTGTGATTCTGTGATTTATCTTTAGATTGGGTACTTTTTTTGTGTGTGTGTTGTTGTTGTTATTTAGTCAATAGAGGTACCACCTCAGCTGTGCTATGCAGTACCACTCAGAGTGTTGCCAGACTGGTTTGGAGGTGTATTGCCCAAAGGAGAGTGGAAAAAGCAGAAGAGCTAGACTTCAAGTATTTGATTCAAATCTCTGGTTTGGTTTTGTTGTTGTTTTTAGTGTAGCTGATCTGTTAGATGTGAAGTCCAGATCTTACAGGACCTTAACAGTGTACTGTGGGTGGATATTTTCAGGTGGGCTCTGAAAGGAGGCTCAGAGTTTGAGTATTTCTTTAGGGTCACAGTCTTGGTATGAACAATGTGCTGCATGCCGAGTTCTCCCATTTGTGAGTCATGAACTACATGGATATTGTGGGCTTTGTGGCTTTATATGCTGGCACAATCTCAGAGACAGAAATGAATCAGTAGTGAAGCTCAGTCAAGCACAACCTTCCTTCTGCTGGAAAGAAAATGAAAAAGTGGTCAGTATCACAGTTACCACTGTGGTACTGGTGGCTGGAAGATGCAGCAGGAAGGGACAGGATTCATGTATTACACTGGCAGTGTTTAGCAGGGCTCCTGCAGAGCTCTGCTGAAAATGGCTGTCATTCTGGAGAAATCTTCATCCAGGCAGAAAGGCTACTTGAGTAATAGACAACTTAAAAAGATGGGAACAGGATGCAAAATGTGAATCTAGGCTGAGCCTTTTCTTAGAAGTTTCTAAAAAATCAAATTTACCTTATTATCTTCAGACTCTTCATGCTTTTCTGCTCCCACTCTGGCCTATGAAGGTCTCATTTCCCACTGGGTTCCATTTTCAGAGTGAATTAGCACAGGAGTTTAAAACAACTCTTTTCAAACTGAGCTCCCTGGTCACCTTCATGGAGACTTTGCAGTGTCTCTGATACTGAGAACTGGAAAATACCCTGCACTCTGGTGCTTATCTCCTTGGTCTACTCTGCTGCCAGCCAGAGGAAGTCTTATCCTTGTTCAAGTGCTTTCGTAAGTTTGAGGCAGAGGAACAGCATTGCGGAGAACCTTTCTTAGCGCAAAGGCAGTATAGGGCAGAGTGTGTAGTTTTCCAGGGATAGCTCTCAGTCCCTGTAAGCAAATTCCTGGTCTCTTGCAGAGCCCCAAAAATCAGTGACCAAATTCCCTGAAGAATAAAACTCTGCCAAAGACAGATCTGTTACCCATGTTCTCTAGTATTGGTAGAGCATCCAGCTCTGGTATGAGGTAAGTGACTGCAGTGTTGTCAGTGAGACAGGGGAGTAATGATCCAGAGAACTTTGTTTTTCCTTGGCCATCACTTTTTTATGCACTTCAATTTTAAAGACTCCAAACTTGAAACATTTGACAGACTAAAAGAGAATAAAATGTAAGCTCCTTGGATTTTTTGTCGATCTCTTCTGCCTTAATAATCTTATCAGCAATATGCTTGGCTTGTCAAATCTGTTACAATATTTGTTCCTGATAAGCCTTATCAAGCTCCTTCTGCTTCTCTCGCAGCTGGACACTGCCCTCTAGTGCTCTCAGACCTGACAGCAGCACAGCAGCTCTGTACTGCTTGGGACGCTCGATCTTCCGGCAGCCCGGGGTGCTGGACCAGCATCAGCCTATGCCAGCAGTGGTTGTTAGCACAGTATCCTCTGGGCTCACTGACTTATACAGCATGCTTCTCTGCAGAAGAAAGCGAAGCAGGAGTGTGGCATACTTACAACGGTTTTCCTCTTCTAGTTAATTTAGCTGATTTTTACAATGCTATTTCTAAATATCATTTGGCAGACTTGCCCAGGAATTGCCTTTTGTTTTGCAAGAAAGGCAGGTTCACTTCTCTGTGCTTCGTTGCACCACTGGTATCTCAATCCAGCATGTGCAGAATAGGTAACACTGATGAACAAACCATGCATCTTTTGTTCTTCTGTATCCCAAATGATACAACAATCTATTTTGTTTTGTGTGGGTTTATTATTTTGCAGAATGAATGTTCAGCTGCCAAGTCATCCATTTTTTTCTCTAAATGCCAGAAAGCTTCAGTTGCTTTAACAGTACCTGAAAGCCTTTGGCATTTTGGGGTCACTGGTTTGGACTTGCTGTCAGTGCTAATATCATTTAACGTTCAAAAATTGTATTTTAAGCCAAAGCTGCATGTGGCCAGGATGTTTAGCTACAGTGTTCACGGTCCATAAATTCTACCCACCAAAATCCAACAACTCAGTCCAAAAATGGAGTGTTTTGTATACATGTAAACAAGCACATCATCTCTGTATCTTTGAAAGTAATTAGTGAGCAAGATTTCAGTCCAGCACCTGAGGCCAAAAAAGCAAGACTATCTTTAACATGTTGCCGAAGCTAGAAGCAAGTCTTTGGTTTCGGAAAGCATTAGCTATAAAAACCACACAAACATACAAAGATGAAATAAACAAAAGAACCCCCAACTTGCTCCAAGCTACGAATGCATCTCTGAATGTATTTCTGGGCAGATAGGGAACAATTCCTGGAACACTACCAGATTCACTTTGAAGGGTATATACATTTGTGATGAAACTCTAATAAGGAATAAACAAACAGGCTGCTAAGTGGGAAAAGGGAAGACAAAATAGATTTTTCTCCATGTCAGTTAAATATTAACTCATAAATATCGTCAGTCCTTGAACTCAGTGTCAGAAATCTCTATGCTGCTTTTAAGTATCAGTATCTGTCAAGGCATGAGACTTAAATGAACTATTATTAATCATTATGATACAAAACTTCTGGCAATAGCAGTTGTATGAAATACTGAAGAGCACCCTTGCTGTAGAGGTTTGGGGCTTAAGGACGTACACAAAGGCAAAGTTACAGTCCCATATTGTAATATCTTGGCATTCAGATACCTGCACCTGCTGATTCATGAGGCTAAGCCCACAGAGGAAGGTGATGTGCATATGAACCTGCTTTTCTTTTGCTACTTGCCTTCTGTTTCTGATCCTAACCCTAAATTCCAGTATGGAGGAGTGGCTTAGCAATGAGAGCAATTCTGGTAATAGTGCTGGGAAGAGATGCATAGCCTCAGACTTTGTCAGCTGTGGCAGGACTTGAGATATGTAAGCAAACAAAAGCTGGGACTCACCACTGAACACCAGGAAAAATACTTTGGCCTGACTGCAATGTCGAGGACATCCTTTAAATGATCCGCAAAAGGAAAACATTGCTCTTGAAATGTTCTCCATTAAGATATGTAACCGAATTTCCTATGTGACTCAGGTTTGGTAGGGATGGGGAGCAGATGGGAAGAGTGATGGCAGCTTAAGACAGACTGGCTCAAAGGAAATCAGCTTCCTTGGAAATTTAAGAAGAAAAACTGCAGAAAGCATAAAGAAAAGCAAGGAGGTGAGTGTGGCTTAGGAAATGTTTATGGGAAGACTGCAGCAGGCAAGTACTAGTCAAATGGGGGGAACAGAAGGCAAAAAGATTGCAAACAGCTTTGAAAGAGAAGGATTTCTGAGTGTTGAGTATGGGGAGATGTGTGCATCAGCAGGTGGTGGAGGTAGCAAGACTGCCAATGGTGTAGTACAGCACTTTTGGTTTAGTTACAGTTAGATATCTGAAACTTCACTCCCAGGACAGCAGTGAGCAAAGTGACAGTCAAAACTCAGTCCACTCAAAGGCTGTTTCATAAGCAGGGCATGGGCATGAGTGAACTGAAGACAGATTTTTGGTCTGGTGCACACAAGCAAAATCACAGTGGAAAGATCAATGGAGAGGAATATTCCCTGTGGCTCCTAGGGTCTGTATCACAGACCACAGATAGCTGCATGCATGAGCAAAGTGGGCTGCTCTGCTCAGATTAAAGACAATGGATTTTGACAGAACAACATGTTCCTCTCTGTAGCTAAATTCTGTCTCCCGTGTGCAGGGGCCTTTGCTGATGGAGGGACTGTTACATGTGATTGGCAGTTCATCCTGTGAGCAATGGACTAGTATCAACCTCCCTTGATGTAGCATCAGTAGCCACTACTCTGTGTCACAGCCTGGGCTTCAGGAGGAGTAAACTGTGATCTTAAGAGCTCTCCAATGGTCTCTGCCTCAGTCAGTCCTCTGTGTGTGGTAGTGGCCAGGCAGAGGTGAGGAACAGGTGATGAAGCCAGGAAGAGGAGAAGCTCTTGGCTTTTGAAATTTCCTTGAAATAACTCCTGGCCTGAGATGTGCACTTCCTTCCCTTCAGATTCTGATTAACCGTCAGTGCTGCATCAAGCCTTTGCTTGTATATCAGCTCTGCTCAGCTCTCCTTCAGTCCCTTTATCAGGCCTCCTGGCTAAAGCTCTAAACCAAGGTTTTGTGGAGAAGCCTAAATCCATTTCCGTTGTGTAAGACATTTGTCAGTAGAGGGACTAGCATCAGGCAACGGGCCAGTGTAGCTCCATTTCCAAGTGGCATTTGTGTACAGCGAGCAAAAAGCAAGGGTTAATGCAAAGGGTTGATTTAGATTGGATGTTACGAAGAAGTCCTTTACCATGAGAGTGGTGGAACACTGGAACAGGTTGCCCAGGGTGATGGTGGAGACCCCATCCCTGGAGATAATTAAGGTCAGGCTAAATAAGACTGAGCAACCTGATCTAGTGGAGGATGTTCATGCTTACTGCAGAGGAGTTGGACTAGATGACCTTTAGAGGTCCCATCCAACCCAGTGTGTTCTGCAGTTCTGTAACAGGCTGAGAGTACATTTTACCTGCCGTTAAAGAGATCTTCCTGTTACTCCTCTACTGGTATTAATGGTTGTTATTGCATACATTTTTATGGTATCTAAGTGATATTATAAATGCCTCCAAGTGAGGAGGAAGACAGAGGAAAACATTAAGATTTCCCAATGGAGATATGACCTGTGTTACTCTTTGAGCTCAGACTGGTTTTGGCAGGAGAAAATGAAGAGAAAGTTAGCCTTGAAAGAAGGCAATGTAGCTGCCAGCCCCTGTAATTAGCCAGAAGGCCCACAGAGTGTGGAGAGGAGGTCACAGAGCACATGGCTCCTGCCCTGGCACTGCTCAATCCAGAAGAGCGCCCGCGGGAGGGTAAGCCTAGCCAAAGCCCACATAGTGCAGCTGATCCCATGCAAAGGCAAGAACTCTTCTAGGACTAATGAGTCTGCTAATGTGCAGCCTGCACAGTGGAGGGTGCACAATGCTGTTAAGTCTTTGGATTGGAAAACACAGAATCCTTTGTGTATGCACAGAGGACCCCTTCACTCCTTACTGAGTGCCTCCAAGCTTGCTTGCAGGTAATAATTATTCAGAATAAACTAGAACCTGGGTGACCCAGAATGACAGGCAAACTTCTGAAATACACAGCAATGGAATTAATCAGTGATATCTCTGCTTAGTGTAGTTGTAGAGGAGAAATAATTGCGGCAGGTAAGATTTCTCTGGCAACCTCTGGGTCCATGAGCCTGTCATATCTCTTTATATGCCTTTTCTGCTGATAGTTGAAGTTGAGTGTAAGGGAATTTTTATGAATACTTTTAAAAAACTTTTCTTTGGTGTGTCTCTTGACATCTAAGGAAGATAATCAAGTAAACAAGACAACCCAAAAAAATAGTTTGTGGGGATTTTTACTACAGATATTTTCCTTCCATGTTACTTAATAGAAACCACGTTTAATTTTTCCTAAAGCAATGCATTCGTTGATACAGGCTGGGTTAAGGATGTCGAGAATGAGTATATATTACACTCAGGAGTCCTATGGTGATAGACAGAGGCTTGATATAAGAGACTTTAGATAACCTCCTTTCCATGGTGAGCTTCCTTACTTCTGCTTTCCTCAATGGGCAGAAGCACAGCAGAGCATTTGTATACTCCGCAGAAAAGCTGAATCCAGCCCTGGTTCCATTTTGTCCATCTCTAACCAAGCACAGTTTTTTCTAGAAATGAAGGCCAAGCAAGCACGCAGGTCATAGGGGAAGATGCATGTCAGCCTACTTTACTTAGAAGCGTGGAGCTTTACACCAGTTCCACTGCCTTTTAAGATATTTTTATCTCCACCCCTGTTCAAGCAGCAGGGAAGTTTAGTTTCTCAAGAGCAGCTTGACTTGTGGGGTATCTCAATTCTCCATTAGCTGATGAAGTTATACAAAGTGGAAAACTCTCTGGGACTTTAAAGTAATGATGTGTGTTTCTTGAGAGGCATTTCCCATCACTTCTGTATTGGATTTCCAAAGTGCTTTAGGTAACCAATCTATTTCCCTTGGGTGCTGTCGTGGGTATTTTATTTCCATGTGCAGGGATTTGTTCCACAGGTCTGTTTTTGATGTCTGAATGAGACAGCTGAAGAGGAAAAAGTAAAAAACAACCAAACCAAAAAAACAGTATACAGGAGGGCAGCTGTAAAAATAAGTGTAATCATCTAGACAACTAAGATGTTACCTCCATAGGAACTCACAACTGTACAACTTTTTGTGTACCAGCATATTTTAAACTGCACAGGCTATGGCATGGGCTGGCAGAGGTTTTGATAAGTCTTCATTCACTCACTTCAAAACATTTCTTTGAAAACCTTCAGCATTTTTTTCTGGTCTTCACAACTTTGCTGTGATATCTGACGGGGATGCCAGATGGCCCAAAGAGATAAACATCAAACATGTAAAGTGTCCCCGCATCCAGCCCTTTGATGGTCTCAGTGGTGACAGCTCGCTGGACGTTTACATCATGGAAATACTTGCAAAGCACCTTCTCTGCCTTGTGCCGAGATTCAGGTCCAGAGCATCTGTCCACACTCTGAAGTTCCATCCACATCTGGTCTTCTTCAATCTTTTTCTTGTATACGCAGTACTTGCTCTCCTCTTGTGTTCCTAGCCAGGCAATGGTGACAGAGTTGCAGGTCCTCAGTTTACTGAAGGACTTGATTTTTAAGCTGTCTGGGAGAAGTGGGAATAAGGGCTTGTGGAAGTGAGGGGAAACCTGTACTTTCACAGAAGAGTTAGATTGCTCTGTGGACCTCAGCTGCACCACATATCTATCCAGTAGCTTTCCTTTCAGTGAGAAATATCTCAGTCCTGAGATGTTCTCCATAGCCACTGTTTTACCATTCTTTGTTATGTGAACCCGTACGTGGCCACGACACAACTGGAAGGTGAACTGTATTTTCTTGTGCCTCGCCTGGTACTGCAGACTGTAGAGTTTCTGGTTTTTCCCATCCAAGACAACCCGAATCACTTTCCCATCTTTCAGCTCCATCACCTTAGGTTCAGGTTCTTCCAGGGTCCTTGCAAATGTCCCAGTGTAAGCAGCGCTGGCATTTGTGAGGAGATTGACAACAAAAACATCGAAGTAATACTGAGTGCTGGGACTGAGACTGGGCACTGTGTAAGTGTTCTTGGTACCCATGCATATCTGCCTGACTTCACCACTACTCACTTTGTTGATGATACTCAGTTCACTGTTGGACAATATCATCACCTGTTGCGGTTCAAGAAGGTATGGAGAGAGAGACAAAGCTAGTGTAGGTGGCAGTTTCATTCCAGAGGATCTGATTGCTGTCTCAGCAGCACATAAGCTCTTGTAGTTGTGCTTTTCATTAACTAAGAGACAGTACTGGATGTTTTCTGCATGTTGCAAGACAGAGGGGCTGTGTTTCCAGGTCAGAGTAACTGTTGTATGCCCAATGCCAACCACATCTATGCGTGGATCCATTGGAAGCTCTGGATAGAGGTGCCCAGATGTCGTGTCAGTAGTTAAGTAGACGGTAATGTGCGTGTCTCGCTCGGTGGATAAGAACTCAAGCATGTAAAGGGCAGAATGAGAAGACATACCCATGTAAGTCTCTACAGAATTTCCCTTATAGTTAAAAATGGTGGACACCATGCTTGGAGACTTCTGAGATTTGGAGACTTCTTGTGTATCATGATCACCTGCAGACAGAAAGCAGAGTTGTCGCTTGTATTTTAACAGTTGTGGAATAAAGCACATCACATAGGCTTTATCTTTCATATGTCAGGGAACATCTAATTTTCTTCCTGAAAACAATATTTATAACTGAAATTCTTTTTGCCACTGGCAATTTATTAAAGCAAAATTTAGGTAGGTTTTGTTCTAGCCAGTTCACTTGTAGAATTATGTTTTTGAAAAGGCTGTAACTATAAACCCACAAGTTCCAAAAGCTTGACTCGTATAATGTCTGATGTCCCCAACAATTTTCTTTGTCCTGTTTTTGTCTTTTTGAGTATTATTCAAGGAGACTCGTACTTTCCATGAAAGGAGTTGTCTTTGGTTTAGTTTTGTGCCATTGTGTTCTATGAAGAGGAAAAATTTATCACTTCAAAGGAACATTATTTGAACTTCTCAGTTGAGTGTACTTGCCTGACAGGTAAGAACTCATTAATGTTACCTTTCAGACTTCAGTTTGAATAGTTAGGTCAAAAAACCATGGTAGAGAATGGAATTTCCTCTTGGGCTACAGGCAGCATAATGCCCACTGCTCTGGTAGATGGCATTGCTAGAAAAATAAACACCTACATCTTCTCTACTTTGCTGTGGAGGACAAAATGGTTGACAACTTAAACCACAGAAAAAGAGCTGAGGAAGCAGAGGCAAGTTTGGGCCACTCCAAAGAGCTTATGAAGCTGATCTGTGTTTGTGGAACCTCAAAGACTCAAAGCTGTCTCCAGATATTAACCTTAGTTATAGAGATTTTCACATGTAATCCTTAATGTATTTGAGGTGATGATAACACCCCATGGTCTCCTGTGTTTCACACTTAGGGAGGTAATCATGCCCCTGTACTGAGCACTCATGAGACCACACCTCGGGTATGGTGTCCAGTTTTGGTCATCACAGTATAGGAGGGACATTGAGGTGCTGGAGCAGGTGCAGAGAAGGGTGATGAGGCTGTGGAGAGGTCTGGCAAACATGACCTATGAGGAGCAGCTGAGGGAACTGGGGTTGATTAGCCTGGAGAAGTGGAGGCTCAGAGAGGACCTTATTGCCTTCTACAACTACCTAAAAGGAGGTTGTAGTGAGGCTGTAGCTGGTCTCTTCTCCCAAATTACTGATGATAGGACAAGAGGAAATGGCCTCAAGTTGCATCAGGGGAAGTTTGGGTTGGATGTTTGGAAGAAATTCTTTACTGAGCAGATGGTCAGGCACTGGAACAGGCTGCCCAGGGAGGTGGTGGAACCGTCCTTGGAGGTGTTTCAAAGGAGAGTGAATGTGGCACTTGAGGCTATGGTCTAGTAATTAAGGATGCTGGGATGAAGGTTGAACTGAATGATCCTGGTGGTTCTTTCCAACCATAGCGATTCATAGTTGTGCTAGTTTGAGCCTAGCTAGCATGTTTTGGTGAGAAGAACTAGATGATAGGCTGTAAAATGAAAACAATGGTGTCTACTTCCCTCACAGTCTTGCTGGGATGTGTAAAGAAGAAAGGCAAAACAAAGATTACTTCACTTGTTTCTTCTCTTCGCTGGGGAGCTTTGCCTGCTGGGGAGAAGCTGAGGCTGCTGGCTGGACTCCATCTTGCTTTCTAACCTCACCCTCCNTAGTGATTAGATGTTGTGCTGAGGGATTTGGTTTAGTCAGGGACTTGTCAGTGTGAAAGTAATGATTGGACTCGATGAGCTTGAAGGTCTTTTCCAATCTAAGAAATTCTGTGATTCTGTGCTTCTTCAGCCTGTGCCAGTTTACAGCCAAAGGAAGCATGAGATGTTAAAGCTTGTGGGGAATTTCCTGTAACAGAACCCCTTATGAATAACTTAGGCTTGCTTTGTCTCTGCTTAGGCAAACTGCAGGTCTTACCTTGTGCTGCTTTTCCCAGGAAACTTGCTGAGGCCTTGTATGCAAGTATGCTCCATTCGATGGGAACGTCGCAGGGGGTCACTGTTATTGTGAAGGGTGCGAGGGCCCTGCCTTCCTCCAAAACAAAGTAGTACCTGTAAATGTGGATTAAAACCAGAAGGAAAGTGTCAGGAAATTCAGGCCTGCCTGAGACTTCTTGTATTCAACTGTTCTGATGCACGTCACTCAGTTGTGGTTAGAAGTGACTATTGATCTTTGAGGTGCATCGGCACGAGGGAGTGGTAAATGGTTGAAATCTTCATCTGTGGGAAGAATACATGCTGCCTGTTTTCTCATCCCCTAGTGTTTGCTGGAAGCTTTGTCCACTTACCATAGACACCGAATTTTAACACACTTCAAGTGAATTATATAACCATAGAATGGGTTGGGTTGGAAGGGACCTCCAAAGGTCATCTAGACCAATCCCCCCTGCAGTAAGCAGGGACAGTCTCAGTACAGAAAAGGCAGAGTTGCTGAATGCCTTCTTTGCTTCAGTCTTTACACCTAAGGCTGGACTCCCTTATGTACTCCAGACCCTGGATGAAGGAGAGGAAGCCTGGAGGAGGGAACGCTCCCCACTGGTCACTGCAGACTGGGTTAGGGATCAGTTAATTAAACAAATTAAACATTAACAAGTCTGTGGGCCCTGATGAGATGCACCCAAGGCTGCTGAGAGAACTGGCTGATATTATCGCTCTACCACTCTCCATCATCTTTGCCAAATCGTGGCAGACAGGAGAGGTGCCTGAGGGCTGGAAGAGAGCCAATGTCACTTCAGTCTTCAAAAAGGACAACAAAGAGGTTCCAGGAAACTATAGACCAGTCAGCCTCACCTCCATCCCTGGAAAAAGGATGGAGCAGCTCCTGTGGGAGGGCATCTCAAGGCACTTGGAAGAGAAGAAGGTTATCAGGAGTAGTCAGCATGGATTTACCAAGGGGAAGTCATGCTTAACCAACCTGATAGCATTCTATGATGCCATAACTGAATGGGTAGATTCAGGGAAACCAGTGGATGTACTCTGCCTTGACCTTAGCAAGGCCTTTGACACCATCTCCCATGACATTTTATTGAGCAAGCTGAGGAAGTGTGGGATGGAAGAGCAGACAGTGAGGTGGGTTAGGAACTGGCTGCGAGACAGAGTTCAGAGGGTGGTGATCAATGGTGCCAGGTCCATCTGGAGAGCTATGACTAGTGGTGTCCCAGGGATCAGTGCTGGGTCCAGTCCTGTTCAACATCTTCATCGATGACATTAATGAGGGCACAGAGTGCCTGCTCAGCAAGTTTGCTGACGACACCAAGCTGGGAGGCTTGAGTGATCCAGCTGAAGGCTGTGTGGCCATCCAGAGAGACCTGGACAGACTGAGAGCTGGGCACAGAGGAACCAGATGAAGTTCAACAAGGACAAGTGCAAAGTCCTGCATCTGGGGAGGAGTGATAAACTGCAACAGTACAGGCTGGGAGGTGATCTGCTGGAGAGCAGCCCTGTGGAGAGGCACCTGGGGGTCCTGATGGAGAACAAGTTAACCATGGCACAGGAATGTGCCCTTGTGGCCAAGAAGGCCAATGGGATCCTGGGGTGTATTAGGAAGAGTGTGTCCAGCAGATCAAGGGAGATTCTCCTCCCCTTCTACTCTGCCCTGGTGAGACCTCGTCTTGAATACTGTGTTCAGTTTTGGACTCCTCAGTTTAAGAGGGACAGGGATCTGCTGGAGAGGGTCCAGTGGAGGGCTGTGAGAATGATTAGGGGACTGGAGGGCATGGCTTGTGAGGAGATGCTGAGGGACCTGGGGCTTTTTAGTCTGGAGAAAAGAAGTCTTAGAGGGGATTGGATAAATGTTTATAAGTATCTGAAGGCTGCCAGGAGGGGGGTGGGCAGGCTCTGCTCACTTGCTGCCTGTGATAGGACAAGGAGCAATGGGTGTAAGTTGCAGCAAAAGAGGGTCCACCTCAACACAAGGGGGAACTTCATTACTGTACGGGTCACAGAGCACTGGAATAGACTTCCCAGAGAGGTTGTGGAGTCTCCTTCTCTGGAGACTTTCAAGGCCTATCTGGATGTGTTCCTGTGTGATCTGTGTTAGATAGGATTGTCCTGCTCTGGCAGGTGGGTTGGACTCCATGGTCTCCTTGGGTCCCTTCCAATCCCTGATATCCTGTGATCTCCACTAGGTTAGGTTTCTCTGAGTCATATTGAGCCTGATCTTGAATATCTCCAGAGATGAGGCCTCAACTACCTCCCTGGGCAACCTGTTCTAGCATTCCACCACCCTCATGGCAAAGAACTTCTTCCTAACATCCAATCTAAATCTCCTCTTTTCTAATTTGAAACCATTGCCTGTTGTCTTGTCACTACAGTTCTTCTCCAGGCCCTTCAGGTACTGGAAGGTTGCTATTATGTTTCCCTGCAGCTTTCTCTTCTCCAGGCTGAACAACTCCAGCTCCCTCAGCCTGCCCTTGCAGGAAAGGTGTTCCAGCCCTTCCCCAAATTATCTTCATGGCCTTCCTCTGGACCTGCTCCATCAAGTCCATGTCCTTCCTATGTTGAGGGCTCCAGAGCTGAATGTAGTACTCCAGGTGAGGTCTCACCAGAGCAGCACCAAGTGGCAGGATCACCTCTCTTTGACCTGCTGGCCACACTTCTTTTGATGCAGCCCAGGATGCTATTGGCCTTCTGAGCTGCAAGTGCACACTGTAGGCACACGTTCAGGTTCTTATTTACCAGTAGCCCCAAGTCCTTTTCAGTAGGGCTGCTCTCAATTCTGCTATCCTCCAGTCTATATTGATATCTGGGATACAGTACGGAGACAAAAAAATATGGGCTATTGTATTGATATCTAGAATATTATGTCTTACTACTTACCTGGTTATTTTGGGTGATAGATGTGACTTAACTTCTAGATAACTACCTGCTGGTACACTTTTTGATCAGAATTTCCTGACTGGAGCTCAGTGAAAGGTCTTGGAGCCTATCCCTCCTATATGCTTGCTTAGCTAGATTTTCCTGGATATCGGATGAAGCAGAAGTAATTGAATGGTTTCATCTAGTCCTGAACATTGTCAAATGTCAATGGCAGTTTCATCCAGGTCAGTTCTGACTTACTTGCCTTCATTACAGAAGCTGCTGTGAGTGAACAGTGCAAAGCAACGTTAATCTACTTGGTCAAGTTTTGACTATTTCTTTTCTTTTGGTACATATGGCCACAGGAATGCTTGGACTTGGGTCACTCCCTCTGCAGTTAACTGAAGGCAACTCATGGGTTTTTTTGTTCAATAGGAGGACAAAGGTAGTCATTATGGATAGGTTATGTTAACCCAGAGGCCTGGCTTTCATTCAGGATACAGTTACTGGGCCAGAGTCAAGCTTCACTGGAAACAGTTCCAGGTTCTTGAGTCTTCTAAGACGAAAAAAATGTGATCTCTCTTTAATTTTTCTCTGAGATTTCAATACCTATTTGCCTTTAACAAAGAGAGTTCCTAGTTTTGCTCTTGTGAGCATCATCGCATTACATAACATGTGCCACGTTCCAGTTTCTGTGCAGTGCGTATCAGGACTGAACCATCTGGCTCACTCTCTGCTCCATGACCGCTCTGCTTGAGTGTATGTCAAAACCTCTAATGTGCCCATCATTCTCTGAATGATGTCTGATGAAACCATATGAAGTCTATCTCTGCCCAAACAAGCAGATCAACATTAGCTACCCAAGATGAAGTGCCAGATGTAGTATCTAGATCAACTTCACATCTAAATATGGCAGAAACGTTTTCATGTAATTTGGAGTATTGAAGAATCTGTGGAATTTCTGTGTGCACAGCACCTCTGTCCTTAGTAAAATTAGTGACATCCAACAAAAACACTTCCAGCATGCAGGACACTGGCAGATGGTCTTCTAGTAAGTTTTTGTAGATATTCTATTGATTTTTGGGACAGTGAGTTATTTAAGTAAAGTGCTTGTCTTCTACAGTGAATGTAGGAAGGTTGATGTGCCTGTAGTTCTGAAGCCAGGCTGCTTGTGTGACACAACTAGTTGCAGTCAGAACCCACCAGTTCTTTATCAGCTTCGCTGCTCCTCTGATGAACATCCCAGAAAGCTCCCTGTAATGCATATATGAGTCTAAACGTCACCTCAGAGGGTCATTCCAGATTCTAGGCTATGTAAGGACACCTGAGCTTGACAGCAATGCGGTATTTATCTGGAAATTCAACAGACACTGATAAAACATAGAATCATAGAATGGTTTAGGTTGGAAGTGACCTCAAGGATCATCCAGCTCCAACCCCCTGCCATAGGCAGGGACACCTCCCACTAGAGCAGGTTGCTCAAGGCCTCATCCAGCCTGGCTTTAAACGCCTCCAGGGAGGAAGCATCCACAACCTCCCTGGGCAACCTGTTCCAGTGTCTTACCACCCTCACTGTAAAGAACTTCCTCCTAATATCCAGTCTAAATCTCCCCTTCTCCATCTTAAACCCATTCCCCCTCATCCTGACATTACCAGACCTTGTAAATAGTCCCTCCCCAGCCTTCCTGTAGGCTCCCTTCAGATACTGAAAAGCCACTAGAAGGTCTCCTTGAAGCCTTCTCCAGGCTGAAGAGCCCCAACTCTCTCAGCCTGTCCTCATAGCAGAGGTGCTCCAGCCCTCTGATCATCTTCGTGGCTCTCCTCTGGACCCACTCCAGCAGATGCACAGCAGGTGCATAGGGTGACGAAGCCGGTGAGAGGCCTGGAACACAGCCCTGCGAGGAGAGGCTGAGGGAGCTGGGGGTGTTTAGCCTGGAGAAGAGGAGGCTCAGGGGTGACCTCATTGCTATCTACAACTACCTGAAGGGAGGCTGTAGCCAGGTGAGGGTCAGTCTCTTCTGCCAGGCAATCAGCAACAGAACAAGGGGACACAGTTTCAAGTTGTGCTGGGGGAGGTATAGGTTGGTTGTTAGGAGGAAGTTCTTAACAGAGTGATTTGCCATTGAAATGAGCTGCCCAGTGAGATGGTGGAGTTGCCATCTCTGGAGGTGTTCAGGAATAGCCTGGATGAGGCACTTAGTGCCATGGTGTAGTTGATTGGCCAGGGCTAGGTGATAGGTTGGACTGGATGATCTTGGAGGTCTCTACTAACCTGGCTGATTCTATGATTCTATGATAATTCTCGGCCTTTACGGGTAGCATGCAGCTACTAGTGCCACAGGGAAATATTTGAGAACAGACACCACTGACCTGCTCTTACCTTTTAGGTATATCCTTCAGCAGGTGAATTGTAGTTTCCTTACCATCAGCAAGTATCAGGGAGTGGTAGAAATTGAAGAGATCAGTCTTGAGGCTCTGTTGAGATCTGGTGGTGGGTGCTTTTATGGAATGACACAAGCAAGCCACCATGAGAAGATGGAGGGGTAGATAAAACCAGAACATCTTCAGTACTGCAAAATGAGATGACAAAAAATGAACAATGACTGCTGTCTTGGAGGAGAAAATATTGACCCTTTCTGTGCCTTTCCAGTTATTTATCATAATCACAGGATGCCAGGCATTCAAACAGTGTCTATCTCCATATTGCAAAATAATTTAAACTTCACAGAGAAGTAGTTCTCAGATCTTTCTGCAAAGATTTCATGGCAGAAGCTGTCTTTTATTATGGAAAAACACAATCAATGTAGTACAGATGCAATATCAAAAGGCAATCATAAAAACAACCTTTTGTTACTGACAAAGTGAGCAGAGAATTAAACCTGATTATTTTTTTCTACTACATGGTGTTGTTTTGCTAAATTTCAAGGATGAGTTATTTGTAATGTAACTGTCACTTTGAACCTCATCAGGGGTCACTATATACCAAATATTGCTTCTGCCACTCCGTTGGCTATAATTTAATTTTAGTCCATCCATCATGACTACAGGCACATGTAGAGAAAAGGATCAGGATAAATTATTCAGAGCAATGTAAGATACTATTTGATGAGAAGTGGAAGATCCTGGATGAAAATCCCTAAATTGATACTTATAGGCCTTTAAGTTCTTTGTGTATCTGATTTGGAGAAAAGCTTTATTATTGTAGAGCTGCTGGATAAGTGACTCTGAGATTTTGCTGTTGGCCATCCCTTTTACACCTGCATCACTTCCAGCTCACCTCAGCATTTGCTGCTCACTGGAACTTGTAAAAGCTCTGTTGTATTCACTCTAAGACTATGTATGCTCCCTTGCCTCTCCTTAGTGAGAAGGCTTTATTATCAGCTTTAAATCTATGAGTGAAATGTACATAAACAGTCCCCAAAATCATCTCCAAAAATGCAGATGTTATTTAATCTGTGCTGTGTACTTTGCACAGAGCTGCACAGATAGGAAGCTCCAGTTAGGACAAGAAATTTTGGCAGTGTGCTACTATGTGAGGTTATTGATTATCCTTACAACTTTTAATGTCTTCTACATCCAGTTTCGTATAGAAAGGAAAGGGTATACAAGGGAGAAGGAAGGACATAGACCTGCAATACAGGTGCCAGCTGTAGCTCAGGGATTTGGAAAGCAGAGGGAGCTCTGTGAGCAAGATCCCCTTTTTTTTTTTGAGGAAAAAGTACCTTATTGCATCTTACAATCAGCAAGGAATAAAGATTCTGGTTACATCTGATTATTGGCTAATGATACAAGAGAACATAAAGACAAAGGCTCCATCTTTTTAATTTTGACTCTTTCCTGAAATCTGCCCTTTCCTCATGCTGCCTGCAGATATAAAGAATATTTGAGGCATCTGAAAACAATTCTGCAATTCAGCCAACCTGCTGTCCATTACAATTAAAGCCACTTCATAAAAAGAACAATTCCTTTATAAATCCATATCAAACATGAACCTGTAAACATAGCATTGAATATAGCTGTGGATTTTTACATACAGATTTCTTTTCCTCTGTGACTCCCCAAGTATTGCACACCTACAGTATTGACAAGATTATTATTATTGAAATTAGCACTACCACGCTATTTGCCTGTCCTACTTAAATCCTTAAAGTCAGGATATTCTCTTGCTCTTTGTGATGCTTCTAGCACCTGTCTGAAAGCAGGATTAAACAGCCATATGAGCAAGATGAAAGAATAGTTAAGATTATTCTAGCGATCCCATTTTTAATGTTCTTACAGCTTGCTTTATGTGATTGAGTCATTTCTTTGCCACTGTTATTCATGTAGTCTAGCTATAGCTTATAGATTCAAAACATAACCACAAATATTTTGCTTTACCTTTGACAGTGGAATCAGTTTCTCTGTGCTTCAGAGAGGATTAAAAAATAAAGAAAAAGAAAAAAAGTCTTTCTGCTGACAGGATCCTGCAAATCAGACTGACACCACGGCAGCTCAGCTTTTCTTGTCCAGGAAAACAAACAAACAAACCGAGCAAGCAAGCAACCAACCTATAATCAGCTTATCCCAAAGAGAACATCATCCTAAAGGCTGATTTCACTCCATTACACACAGTATATGCTTAGACTCATAGAAATATGCTACACAAAAAGATACTCTGCTTACCTATTGTGTTCTGGCCAACTGATCCCCAGAGTACTTGCTTTCTTCGCTGATAAAACATAAGCCAAAACAATGCAGGCTTTTTAGATCTCTGTAGACAGATGAAAACCAAAACTGCACAACCAGTTTAACAGAAGTGAGTTTTCCATATGGCTCCTGAGCAGATGTAGTAAGTAAAATGCTTGCAGTCTTTCAAGGCGCGGGGGGGGAGGGAGGGAAGTCAGCAAGTTTTGGTATTTTCTTAAATTGGATGTTTTCAGGAGTTATTTTATACTTGCATAATTTGCAAGTCTTCAGATTCCTGATGGTTGCTCTTTCAGTTCTAGAGTTCCTTCTGGAGGGCCATGAAGCAGGTTTGTGTGAGCTGCCTCCAGACAGCAGGACTTTATTCCTGCACAGTGTCAGCCAGACTGTTAGAGCAGCCTAATCCCAATGGTGGCTGGCCAGAGAGCAGGTCTTTGACAGAACGCTCAGAGAGGAGGAGGGGGTAGGGGGGTAAGATGGAGAGAACAAACACTGTTAACCCTTGTTATTCCTTAACTCAAGCCAGACAGGAGTGCACTAATCTACTCCAGAAAGCTGGTTTAGCATTAGCAGCTTGAAGGCCTTTCTATGAAGTGTGTGATCTCTTTGCCCACAGTACTGAAGAAGTTTCAGACAATGTCAGGTGTTTCTGGTGCGCTTTTGATGGCTCAGCAGGTGCTGACTGGCTCGCAGAAGGGAAGGCAGAAAAGCTGTAAGGGAGGGAATGCTCTACATTTGTTAGGCAGACTGGAAATTAGCAATCCTTTGAAGACTGTCAGGAATCTACTGAATCAAGGCAGGAAGTTTTCTTGGCTTGTGGAGGCTGTGTAAGAAACTCCACAACTGTATGGGCTGGGGGAGTATTTGTGGCGTGAAAGCATTGCGGCTGAGAGGGCAGGCGGGAAAGGGGTGCATGGGTAATGGCTCACAGTGAGTGCAAACAATTGCTCCTGCAGCTGAGGCTGCAAAGCAGTTGTAGCAAAGCCATCGTCCTGAAAAGGCCTGCTCCTGCTGAGCGAGAGCCGAGTAGAGCCAGGATTCATGCCTGCACATCTTGGCTTCTTGGCCCAAGATGTCAGGAAAGGAGCCCTGGAGGGTTGTCCCTGTGGGGATGTGTGTGCTCAGTTTCTTCAAGTCTGCTCAGAAAGACAAGCTCCAGAAACCTGTGTCAGCATCTAGACAGGCCCTTGGCAGGGGGTAAAGGAAGAGTACGGTGGGGAGGATGAGCCTTTTATTTATGTACTTGAAAAGAAAATCTCTTGTTCAGTATTCGAAGACAGTGACTTGCAGTAACCCTGTGGGTAGGAGCCTTGGCACTGTATGATCAGAGTATCGGCTAGGAAAGGATGTGGCAAGATGTTTGCTAGACAGCTAGCAAAAATAGGGTCAAAAAACAAATAGGATTTTACAGACAAATTGTCAGTCTGATGTGAAATACATGACAGGTAGTGTCTGGGTAACAAACGTGGGAATTAATGAAGGGATGAACTCACCTTCTTATTCTCGCTGAACCTCCCCACTGCCATCAAGACACACCATCACCCAGGGCATGATTCAGCTTGCTGGGAAGGCAAAGGGAGTCTTTCCATTTGCCATCATTTCATTGGTGTGAAGCAAATGCTTGAAGGAGTGTTCTGTCTCCAGCTGAATAATATGGTAAGGATGTCAGGTGAAAGAAGCTAAGATGCTTTAAGTATGGAAGTAATCCAGTTCCTCTCACAGTGACTTCTTGCATACTTCTCACATGTGTGCGCTTATGTACTTTGCTGGAGCGTGATGTGTGTTCATAGAGGTTCACTGAAGCTGTAGCAAAGGAACAAAACAGTACTCTGTGGAGAAAATTAGGAGCTAAATTCATGACTCATACAGCTTGACTGAACTCAGCAGAGTTACAACAGAGATAAATCAAACCCTTGATTTGGCATAAAACTGATACAGCAGACTTCTCCCTAGAAAAATGTAGTCTGTAATGAGCCAGCTCTCAGAGCTGAGTTGGTGACTCCAGAAAGGCTGTTCAAGAGGTCCTTCTTTTGTCCTAACTCTGTTTGCCATCAACATGACCACCCTTGGAACCACAGACTTGATTTTTGCTCTGTTATTTGGTGAGTCTGCTAAAAGGTCAGAAATTCTAAAAGCAAAGGAGCTTTGTTACAACTGGAGTGCAGTCACAGGATCTCATTTGAAGCCTTAAAGATACTTCAGATATGTATTTTCTAGAACCATAGCTTCAGTTCCCATATTCAGGTGAGGGATTCTACAAGCTGGAGGAGCATCCCACATTCCTGACAGAACTTCTGACCGTTCTGTCCAGCAGCATTTGGTGGCTTTTTTGCAGCATCGCTGCCCCAGCCCACAAACACACCTTTGATATGCCTTTGATAACCATGCAACAGAGCATGTCAGGAGGGATGCAAAAAGATCTGACCATAAATATTTATCATGGAAATTCACCTGCCCTGGCAACCTCCTTTTGAAATGGTTGGGTCTCATTCATCAGGCAATGGTATCAGTGTGAAAGGTGAGGAGAGCTGTGGTCCCCCCCCATTAGTATGATACACTGGAGAGTGGTAACAGGACTGCACAATCTTCCCACCTGCTGCTCAGCTGGATCAGGCCCTGGCTGTGACCCAGGCTATTACTCAGGCACAGACACCTCTGCACCCCTAGCCCTGTCCAGGGGCACATGAAAAATTCATGGGGAAATGGAAATCTAATCTTCCAGTTATGAGACAAGTTATTCTTCTGTTCTGTCTCTTACATATGCACATGTTGTTATTCTTTGGCTCCTGGCTACCTATCTGCCTGCAAAATACCTTCTTAATTAAGTTATAAACTATGCTTGTAGCCCTGAGTGGAAGTGGCTATGAATGTCTGACACTTTGTAATGTCTTCCATATCAAATCTGCAGGGGGAATTAAAGCATCCAAATACATTTTGCGTTTTCCATGGCTTCAAGTTCCAATATATTCCTCTTGGCAAAAGAATCTAAATTCTGTCTTGTCTGTATGGCTACGGAAAGAGGGGGGGGTAAGTATTTATAGAAGTCCCCTCCTGGTTGTAGGGATTATTGGAGTCATTGCTTGACAGCCACTGGAGCTAGCATGTCCTTGAGAAGCTAACATACTTCTAGTTAGTATTATTGCTCAAAACATTTCTTCACAGACACACAGCTGGGCTGCAGAAAGAATCACACTTTCCTTTGAAGCTGTGAAAGATGAGCCTAAGCAAAATCTGGCATTTAAAACCTATGGAGGGTGCCATAGTGGGGCAGCTGTTTCTATTTCTTCCAGGTTTTGTCAAGTCCTGGCAACTGACCAGCACTCCAAGAACTGTCTGGTAAGAAAACTCCTGCTCTGTTCCTATTTAGAGGCATTAATAAGCAGGAGGGTCAGGGGATTGCTTGTAAGTCAAAAGCAGACTTGGAATTTTCCTGCAGAAAATGTACCCAGGTCAGATTATAGGAGTAGGTTGTGTTGGAAGCCGGTGGCTTGTCCTGCCAGTACCTGTTGGTTTTACAGGAGAAAAAGCTTTCTACATTTTGGATCCATAATCCCCTTCATGGTATGTTTACATTAAGAAGTTCTCAGGGCAGCCGGGGCTGTTCAGCCTGGAGAAAAGGAGGCTCAGGAGTGACCTCATTGCAGTCTACAACTACCTGAAGGGAGGTTGTAGCCAGGTGGGGGTTGGTCTCTTCTCCCAGGTAACTAGCAACAGGACAAGGGGACACAGTCTCAAGTTGTGCTGGGGGAGGTATAGGCTGGATGTTAGGAGGAAGTTCTTAACAGAGAGAGTGATTGGCATTGGAATGGGCTTCTCAGGGAGGTGGTGGAGTCGCCGTCCCTGGAGGTGTTCAAGAAAAGCCTGGATGAGGCACTTAGTGCCATGGTCTAGTTGATTGGCTGGGGTGGGTGATAGGTTGGACTGGATGATCTTGGAGGTTTTTTCTATGAGGTCACCCCTGAGCCTTCTCTTCTCCAGGCTAAACAACCCCAGCTCCCTCAGCCTCTCCTCGCAGGACTGTGTTCCAGGCCTCTCACCAGCTTTGTCACCCTTCTCTAGACATGTTCCAG
>WAAF01020781.1:980677-1006902 GCA_013400475.1 Tricholaema leucomelas
TGGTTTTCCATTTGCTTTTGCAGAGCCTCCAGGAGGATCTGCTCCATGATCTTTCCAGGCACAGAAGTGAGACTGACTGGTCTGTAGTTTCCAGGGTCATCCTTTTTCCCTTTCTTGAAGCTGGGTGTTATGTTCGCCTTTTTCCAGTCAGCAGGAACTTCACCAGTCTGCCAGGACCTTTCAAACACAATGGACAGTGGTTTAGCAACTTCATCTGCCACTTCCTTCGGGACCCGTGGGTGGATCTCGTCAGGCCCCATGGATTTGTGCACATTCAGATTCCTTAGGTGCTCAGGAACATGATCTTCATTTACAGTGGGCAGAGCTTCCTTCTGCCAGGCCTTATTTTCATCCTCTGGGACTCGGACATCACGGTTGGAGTCCTTGCCGTTGAAGACCGAGGCAAAGAAGTCATTGAGCACCTCAGCCTTATCCACATCCCTCGTTTGGGTAGGTATGGAATAAAACCTCACCTTTAGCTTAGCTAAAAGCTGCTGGTTATCTCCGTTAAAGTCAGAGGAAGGAGAGAAGTGGCATTGTCCATCAGTGTACCGTTTTAATAGGGTAATCCTGTATTTTGTTTTTTTAGCTGCAGTGTTGTTTGTTTTATATGCCAAAGGATTAAACTCATATAAATAGAATCAATCCACTACGGTGGGCAAGAGCGTCTCAGTGTTTCTTGCGGTGGAGGTTCTCAAGTGCTGGCTTAACTCCTTTCACTAGCAAGTTAGAGAGTGCCAGAGAACGCCGAGCAGCCAGAGTTGCACTTAAATCAAGCATGGGCCTGCTGAATTTCATGCCTCTGGAGGGAGGCTCTCTGCTTTGTTGCTGCTCTCTAAGATTTTTAAAAACACCTTCGATCTGACCAGGAGGTCTTTCATCTTGTAGTTGCTGGTTTCATTTACAGCATTTCACTTCCCTCTTTGGCTCCTGTGGGCCCCTCTTCCTTCATGTAGGCAGGGGAATTTGCAGGCAACTGGAATTTCCACCTACAGCACTGAACAATCTTTCACAAGTATGTGATCATCGATCTTTGCTTTGTTTGTCCCCATGGGCTGCATCAGTTTGCTCCCAGGAGCTTTAAACTATAAGCTGCCTTTCACAGTATTGGAAAGCAGCCTGCATTAATTTTCCCATCCAGACCTCCTGTGTGGTGGCTGGCAGAGAAGGAGTTAACCACTGTCCTCTTTTCTGCCTTTGCTGGCTGGAGTCACTGGCATCCCATCTGGTCCAGGCTGTCCATAGCTCTTCCCATCTTTCTCTGGGGAAGGCATGACAATACCTAGGAATTTTAGCAGTCCTAAACAGATTGGGGGCCACATATGGAGAAAAATGATTAGATTATAAGAAATCCAATCACATTTGCTGTCTGAGCCTTACATTTTTAAGTATTTGGGATCAGGCTTTCTGCTCAATTACAAACATTTTACACACAGCAGAGATAAAGTTATTGTGTCCATCTTGTACCCAGAGGAGTAGTATCCATTTTAATGTTTGATTGTAGGAATCTAAAGAATAAGTTAATATTACAGCTAATAAAAATCTGCCACTTTTTCCATAAATCACCATGGTGACCTACTGTTTGTGATAGTCAGACTGTATAGAAGGAATACAGGACATACTCATCACATGCACACAGAAAGGGAAAAGTAATTTCTGTGCTTTGCTTACTCTGGCTTATTTACTTTAATGGTTTAGAGTTTATTTTTTTTCCTGTTGAATTGAAAAAAGCTGCATATTTCCTGAGAGAGCTTCACAGTTACAGTTCTTACTGTGAAAGACTTTTTAGCCAAAAATCTTTATTGAGCAAATCCCTCTGAATGTTAAGTATAAAAGTGGACAGGAAATCATAGAAATCATCTTACAGCCATCTCATAGAGTCATAGAATCAACCAGGTTGGAAGAGACCTCCAAGATCACCCAGTCCAATCTATCACCCAGTCCTGTCCAATCAACTAGACCATGGCACTAAGTGCCTTATCCAGGCTTTTCTTGAACACCTCCAGGGACGGCGACTCCACCACCTCCCTGGGCAGCCCATTCCAATGGCAAATCACTCTCTCTGTGAAGAACTTATCATGCATCTCTTGGTATTACCCTTCTATGTCATACCAGAACACCACCTGATGTGAAGCTGTAGCAGGCATAAAATTGTATCTCCTCTTCCAGCATCGCTGGCCAAACACAGACCAGCAGGCAGCAACACATTTTGATAGAGAGTTTTTATGTAGAAACATCTTTGGTTTTGAACAGGCTTTATGGCCTTTTCTTTGGATGTTGAGCAAAGTCCCCAGAGATGGTAGAAAAGAATGGAGGTAGCTGAAGGCCTGTCTTCAAGTGATTAATTTGCAGAGGGAAACAGAAGCAGAGCTTCAGAAAGTATTTAACTCTCCCAGCAGATTTTGAGGAGTCATAAGGCAGGGTCAGGAAATATCTCTTCCCAAGACTGACTCCCTGCTCTCCAGATTCAGGTAGGTGCAGAGCAATAGGCATGCTGCTCCAGACAGCAGAAGAGCAGGATCTACTCCCTGCCACACAGAGGAGAGAAGTGGGAAAAAGAGAGGAGATACTGTCTGAGGAGCAAAGGGGATGAGTTGGTTAATAGAGAGCCAGGAGGGCAGGCAAAAAGAGAGCAGGAAAAGCCACATTTTAGCTCCAGGTCGTTGCCACCGATGGCTGGGTGCTGGCAGGTACGGGGACACGCTCATCTGCTTCTGTTTTGACAATGCAGGTTTATCAGATTGTTTTGGCTGGAAGAACATGCATGAAACAGGTGATTTGTTTTATTGGTTTCCACAATCTGCCACTATGTAGGCCAAAGAACAAAAGTATGTCCCACCTCACTTGTCTCCTGGGGTGAGTTGGTCTGATATATGATATTTCAGATGAATATTTTTGATTTGTGCCAATAAAACCCCTTTTCATAGTAGAACAGATGAAGATTGAGGGAAGTGGAACCTTTGAAAAAGAACAAGCAACTACTGGGAAACCAACTGCTGATAAATGCCTAGTATGGGAGAATAGCTTTCTTAGCAAAACTACTCCCAGCACTATTGTCAGGGAAGCTGAAGTTAGCTCCTAAAGGAACTATCTCTTTGTGACCACCTCTGATGAGCATCTTAATCGTACTAGATGAGTGATTGCACTGCTGCCAGCAGGGGCTTCTGTTAATTGACCAAATGTATTTTTTCACTGCAGTGTGCACCTGACTTTTCTGATGGAGGAAGGGAAAAAAATCTGATGAAGCACCCTGGCTCAGAGAGAGTTGCAGGAGAAAGGTGAGGAAAGAAAGTAGATTTTCCTAGAAGGATCTACTCAGAAATACAAAGCAGGTTGTCAAAGAAATCTAGCTGAAGGAGTAACATCTCTCTGCCATCATATTTCAACTACAAGACTGAAAGGGAATGAAATCTACATTCACACTCCAAGATGCCAATCCGATTCAGCTACAGAAGGAAGCTGAACTAGGGAATGCACATTGCACTGATATGAAGACTTGAAATCTATCAGGCAGCTAAGGAAAATCATCAGTCTAAATGGTCAAAATAAGTGAGACATTGTTTGGGCCAAGCTGACTTTACTGCTGGGTTTCATAAGCCCACATATTTGACCTTTAGAGCAGATAATCAAGTTAACTAAACTGTGCTCTTATGATCAAGCTAACAAAGTCCTTTTGAAGTTTTGTTTTGTTGTTCTTTGTAGTGTTTTTGTATTTTATTTTAATATGTTACAGCTTTACAGAATGAATCTTTTTACATTTCACAATAGTAGAAGTGCCTGGGGGCCTCAGCCTGCAAGCACTACCCATGAATGATTAACAAGGCTTTTCCTGACAGTGAAGTTATGTATAGGGGTGAGTGGTTGTGAAGCTGAGCCTAGCTTTAAAAGGTAATAAGAACATGTTTGTTATTGCATCATTAAAAAAAAACCAACAACCAAAAAAAAAAAAAAAAAGAAATCAAAGCCAGTTAAAAAATTAAGGCCACAAACAGCAAAGCCTAACTGGAGAGAGATAGAAACCCCACACAATTTCATCATCTGTTATAGCTGCTTAATGTACAAAAGGTCCTGACAAATCCGGAGGTCTCTCCACGTATTTTCCACTTATTAAAATGAAATGTGCATGACCATTGCTGCAAGCTGCTTTGAGAGTATCTATCTATTAACTTTCCACATAAGAGATTTCCCTGAGATTTTCCATTTCTCAAAAAAAACCCCAACCCTCACTGTTTCCAAGTTGGCAGCTCCCACAGGAAGATCTGCAACTGCAGCTATCTTCATTATTTGGAAAGCCTGAGGGACTGATGCAGTGGAGAGAGGCCAGGCCCATATGCTGGGTCATCACCAGCAAACCATTCACAGCATCATGCTGCTCCAGGAAGGCCCCACACTAGAGGAGCTTGCTGAACTTAATCAGAGGTTGAGCTCAACTTTGGGGAGTGGCTTCGTTCTTGGCCAGAGGTGCCTGAACACTATGTGGAGACAGCACAGGTGCAGATCCTATTAATGCTCAGAGGAAGAGATTGCTCTGGTGCCTTGGTGAAAAAATTTCTCACTCTGAGCTCCCCCTGACCACTTTCCTCAACACCCCTGCTAGCTAATGGCCTGCACTCTGCTGATATGCCCACACTCCTTCCAGCTAAACAGGGAGGAAAAAAGAGTGAAAGCTGGCAGGAAATGGTGTCAGAAGCTGCTCTCTCCTTGTGGGATAAGTCCAATGTCAAGTATGGTTTGCAACACAAGGTAACAGCTGTCTCTGAAAGTAGAGAGTACAACTCTTCCTCCTGTTGAAGTACTTCTGTGAAGTTGTCAACTCTTCCCAAGCTGCTGTAGAGCCAGAGCTCAGTTTCTATCAGTGTCTTTGCACTGCCTTTTCAGTGATGTAGTCCAAGCACTCATGAGGGAATATGCCTTCATTTTATTGCACAAATGATTTTTATATACATATATATATATGTGTGTGTATGTGTATATATGTATCTCATCATTTGAATATAGAATCATAGAATCAACCAGGTTGGAAGAGACCTCCAAGATCATATAGTCCACCCTATCACCCAACCCTGTCCAATCAACTAGACCATGGCACTGAGTGCCTCAGCCAGTCTTTTTTTTGAACACCTGCAGGGATGATGACTCCAGCACCTCCCTGGGCAGCCCATTCCAATGGCAAATCACTCTCACTGTGAAGAACTTCCTCCTAACATCCAACTTATACCTTCCCCAGCACAACTTGATATGCAGATGCAAAGGCTTCAAACTGTTCATGCTTTTAAGGTGCTGTTACAGAGGTCCTCTGTCTAACTAAAATTTGTTTTGGCTTTTGTTGCTGATGGTGGTTTATTTGGTAAAAATGGGAGAAGTCTGCTTTCTCCTGGATATCCCTGGGCTTTTCCTTCCATAGGCAACTGGATGTGAAAACTGGGATGGCATAGTGTTAGCTGGCCAAACAGAGAAAGACAAGTCCTGCCTGGTACTTTGTTGGTTACATTTCCTTTGAACTCTATCTCATTCTCTTCCATCTTACACTCTGTGTGTTCCCATCCCAGTTAATTTCACTTCATAACCCATCACTGAAAGCCTTTGCAATGAGCTGAGTTTGCTTTGTGTAGGCCCTCTGACTGGCACATGGGAACATAGAACCTCGGTTACCCTGGCAATGATTCTCTGCAATGCCTTTTGTGAAGATGACACTTGCATGTGTAGAACATAGACTCCAGTACTGGGGGTTCCAGTTTTCTCCCCATTTCTGATTTTTTCTCCACTGTTAACTCTGTCATTCTAGGCGGGTGTGTGTCCTTGGTCTGCCCTTTCCACTCAGTGGGAAATAGAATACTTTTGCATCCTTACTAAACCCAGAGCCAGGAAGATGAAAGAAAGTTTGGGATATGTTTGCAAACCCTGGCAAAATCACAAACTGTTCTAGGTTCCAGAAACAAAACCAACGAAATAACCATCTGGAAATAATAGCAATAGTTTCACAGCAATTTGAAAGCTGAACTGCTGATGGTTGTGGTATGACTGAAACACCTTATATTTGCCCTATATTAAAACACCAATTTCTGAACCATATGGAGAGAGTTAGGCTGCAGTTTCCCAGCTTGTGTTGCCCTTGCAAATTCTGCTATCAAACATATCTTAAAAAGCAGATTGACAAGTCCTGTGTGGTGATACTCTATTTGAGAGATGGCTTATAACTTCTTAATTGTACGGGAAAGTATATAGCATCCACAGCATGGATCAGACCTCTGTCTTTGACCTTGAGAGTCCCAGCACAGCATGTCTGCCTACTGCTTTTGGCAGGAGGTAATACAATCAGACTGGGCTTTAACCCTTCACATAAATCTCTGGTAGGACTTTAAGGCAAACACCACAATGAGGCCTTGACTGACTGATGTACAAGCCTTGGATGTAACCATCTGGTGTGAAGTTAGGAGAGCTTTCTGAAGGGAGAGGGCCCCATTTCCAGTGGCTCTGGGTGCTCTGTAGGGTGCACCCATATATATGATCTTCCATATTTTACCAGGGAGACCACTTTTGTGCTTAACATGCACCTTAAGATCTGTAAGAATAAATAAAGACTGTGTCAGATGTATTTGCTATGTCAGCTTGAATGATTTCTTTTACTTTAGAAGCAAAATTATTCTGTGACATGCATTTGTCTTCTGTGACAACCCTTTCCTCTCTTCCATACAAAGACAGAGTGATTCCTGCCTCTGTGATGTGAAGCCTTCCAGTGGGTTAGCTCCCAGCAGGACTTTACAAGCATTTTCTGTGTGTAGGAATGGGGCATGCGGTGTAGTGATGGAAACACAGGTGGTCAGGGGCAATGTCAGATGTGAGACTTAACTGAAGACAGTTAAGTCTTGTGAGACAGAGAGGGGTGGTCAGAGGGAAACCCTTTGCATATGGAAGACCTCTTTAAAGCATCCTTTTAAACTTAAATGGAAGAAAATAGTATGTTCGCTTTTTGGACAATGGCAGTACTACTTGGTGACAAATTTGGTACTTGCTCCTCTAGCCTGTCATTCAAAAGATTTTAGCTTAGATTCTTGCCTCACCTGTTGTGTGTCTTTATATTATGAAGAAGGGATTCCCTCCTTGCAGAGCTGCTGCTAGCCAAAGGACAAAATACCAGACAGCGTGACGCTTGTCAGGTATGAGGAAAGAAAGCACTTTTATTAATGGAAATCGAGTTTGCAGTATGTGGACTACCCATTTAGTGCTCCTGCAGGTTGAAGAACAGGTGTGTTTATAATGCTGCAGAGAATCCATGCTAAAGATTATAAATACATTATCATAATTATAAACAATAATAAATGTAGTAGAATGAAATAATAAAGCTTCCAGTTTCATCAGGGACATCAGACCTATCCAGGCATCCCTGAAGAAAAACATAGTATGCAATTCTGCACTAAGGAGCGCAGTGAGGAATTCCTACTTGAGTTTCCAACCCTGGAGTCTTTGGTAAAAGCATGCTCTTTGCTGATGTAAAATATTCCTCTCCAGACAGGAATGTGAAGCTGCACACTTAGGGCTGCCGCTTGTTTCACAGAATGGACATAAATGAGAGTGCAGATTGCCTGTCTCCCTCATGAATACGCCCTGAGACATCAGTTCTGTGAGTATGCAGCTCTTCCTACATTTAGGTCAATTGTTTTCTGTTTTCAGATCATGACTCTCTTGTCCTTGCTGCACTGCTAAATGGAATGGTGTGAGGTGAGGATCTAGCTGGGACCCATAGTACTGTGGGCAGTGCACTTTTGTGGGGAGTCACAGCTGGGAAAAGTTGAATCACTGATCTGACTTGTAGAAGACAGCAGATTATACAGGAGGCAAGACGGTTTCCTTAAGACTGACATATACAAGTAGATGGATGCATGCTGAAATGGATGATAATCAGTAAATCTACTCCCACCTGTGGTTTGTCTAAGGGCATTTATCAGTTCTATCTGAGATGCATTCTTATCTGAGATGGACTGCTAGACAGAACTGTATAGCACAACTTGAGGTTGAGAGTCCCTTTAGAGTTTCATCATTTATTCTTGTTATTGATCACTCTTACACCACACTGCTGCCATTCAAGTCAGATGGTGAAAAAAATAGATTTCCTGACCTCCACTGAAGTCCTAAACTTCTTGGCTTTGTGTTTCTAGACAAATCATCTTTCTGATGTGTGTTTTTCTAAACCTCAGATAAGCAGCCTGGTCACAACTAAGATCTCTACTTTAGGCATGCCTGAGTGCACATCACACCAGAAGTCAGGCCAGAGGATCCCAATACTTCATTCTTCCCTCTCATTAGCTTCCCCATCAGTGCACAAGAGAGGAATAGTTGAATGTTACCTGGAATTCACAGAACTCCCAATCAGTTGCTGAAAGGCTTTCATTTAACTTAGTACATGCTGATGGCCCTCCAGGAAGATAACCCTGTCCACGTCCATGATCTGGACGTGGGCATTGAGTCAGTCATCAGCAAGTTTGCAGATGACACCAAGCTGGGGGCTGATGTGGCTGGGTTGGAGGGCAGAAGGGCTCTGCAGCGGGACCTTGACCGCCTGGACAGATGGGCAGAGTCCAAGGGGAGGGCGTTCAATGGCTCCAAGTGCAGGGTGCTGCACTTTGGCCACAACAACCCCATGCAGAGATACAGGCTGGGGTCGGAGTGGCTGGAGAGCAGCCAGACAGAGAGGGATCTGGGGGTGCTGATTGATACCCGCCTGAACATGAGCCAGCAGTGTGCCCAGGTGGCCAAGAGAGCCAATGGCATCCTGGCCTGCATCAGGAATGGTGTGGCCAGCAGGAGCAGGGAGGTCATTCTGCCCCTGTACTCTGCACTGGTTAGACCACACCTTGAGTACTGTGTTCAGTTCTGGGCCCCCCAGTTTAGAAGGGACATTGAGATGCTTGAGCGTGTCCAGAGAAGGGCAACGAGGCTGGTGAGAGGCCTCGAGCACAGCCCTACGAGGAGAGGCTGAGGGAGCTGGGATTGTTTAGCCTGGAGAAGAGGAGGCTCAGGGGTGACCTTATTGCTGTCTACAACTACCTGAGGGGTGGTTGTGGCCAGGGGGAGGTTGCTCTCTTCTCTCAGGTGGCCAGCACCAGAACGAGAGGACACAGCCTCAGGCTGCACCAGGGGAAGTTTAGGCTCGAGGTGAGGAGAAAGTTCTTCACTGAGAGAGTCATTGGACACTGGAATGGGCTGCCCGGGGCGGTGGTGGAGTCGCCGTCCCTGGAGCTGTTCAAGGCAAGATTGGACGTGGCACTTGGTGCCATGGTCTAGCCTTGAGCTCTGTGGTGAACGGTTGGACTTGATGATCTGTGAGGTCTCTTCTAACCCTGATGATACTATGATACTATGATACTATGATATGATAATAGATGAGGGCAGTCAGATTGTTCCTTGTCCTCAGTTGTAACAGCTGACAATATTGGCTGTGGTTTTATTAACATCATTCTATTTATTTTTTAATAGTACTGCAAAGAACTCTGACAAAACAATACCTCTAAAGGATGCAAGGTGAATTACAGTATTGTGAAACAAACGATACGTAGCAGCAACCACCAAGTGCCAACAGTTTAGCGTCGCTCCCCTATGTTAACAGCACTTCTCAAGCACCCAGGTTATTCAAGTAGCAGACCGTAAAGGGTTAACCCTCCTGGGGGAGTGGTCCTGACTCTGACCCCAGGTCCTCCTGACCCCTCCCAGGGGATGGGTCCCAACACTACCAGGTGTGGTGGTTTGCCCACTCCCACTTCCTGTAGAGACCCTTATGAAAAAGAGAGGAAGGCCCTGTATCTTTTTCTCTCTTGCCCTGCCTCCCTGCTTGCCAGCATCGCCATCCTGTTTCCTGCTGCTCTTTGATTTACCACGTGGCCATAATCCACGAGGCAGACAAAACCATTGCCATCAAATCTGGTTGTATTTATATATTTTGTATCTTGTTTTCCCTTCCCTGTACTTTTTTTTGTAACTTCCCTACCTCAAATATCTTTTATTTATTGCTAAGATTTTATCCTTCTTTTAACTTCCAAATCAAAGTGAGACTATTTATTTGGGTGTACTTCACCTTTTCCTCTCTACATCTAATTCCTTTTCTTTGGGAAAGGGGAGGGGGGGGGCAAGAGGGAAAGGCATCCTATAAATTGTTATTGGTTCTGCTAACTATCTTTGAGTACCTGGGAAATTTAAACTAGAATTGAGACAGGGACAAAATGCTATGGTATGAGGGGTTAAATTAATGACAGGGCTTCTCACTTCCCTGATCTCTGGTAGTGGAATATAGAGCTTTTTGTCTCTAGGTAACTTTGGAATCTACTCATGCAATTAAGAGTTATGACTATTCTCTGTGAAATGGTTTAAGTGCTGTTCTCCAAGTGAGAGATTTATCTCTGTCTCTCCCTTCTTTCTCCAGTATACCTGATTACAATCAGTTTTGGTACTTTTGATGAGGGAAGTATTCAAATGCCTCACCAGCACAGTTGGAGGCTGTACAGAACCTGCTGCCACGTAAAGAATGGGAAAGGGCACAAGGGGATTATGAAAATTGAGTGGAAATGTTTCTTAAGCCGAGTGATCTGAAAGGGTTGGTGCATATAAACACTTAAAATAATGTCCAAAGTGATTTTTGAATAGTGAGGCTATGCAGTTTCATCACATTCAACAGCTAAAATTCAGGAAAGCGTTTTGTTTACACTCTGTGTAATCTCCAGAGCAGTTTGTTCCTCACATCATGGCAGAATTGTCATTGTCTTGCTGCATCCATTGACATTATACTTGTCGTGTCTTTATTTGCAGTGGCTGCTCTGTGGATGGACACAGGATATCTATCTGCAGAGCTGACAATCACTAACTTTCATCAATATTCACTGCATTTTTACAGTAGAAAACAATCACACTGCACAGGGAGATAAGGACAAGGCAGCTTAGTGTGTTTTGCTGTCACCTCTCTACCACTGCTGTTCTGAGGCATGTACTGAAAGCCGCTGGATAGTTTGCTTGTGTTTCTGATGAACAAACTGGTACCTTTTGTAGAGAAACTAGTCCTTACCAGCCCCACTAATAGGTTTTTATGGGCCTGTCCAGCCTCTGCCCAGACCTTTATTTAAGCTCAGCCCTGGGCTCTCAGCTGTGCTCAGAGCTGTTTTGCAGAAATGCTGGCCTTCGGCTCAGCTATGCTTGTGATTTACTGTGGACACTTCTACTCCAGACCTGTAGGTTGGCTTAAAGAATGAGCTTCATAGAATCATAGAATCAGCCAGGTTGGAAGAGACCTCCAAGATCATCCAGTCCAACCTATCACCCAGACCTATCCAATCAACTAGACCATGGCACTAAGTGCCTCATCCAGGCTTTTCTTCAACACCTCCAGGGACGGTGACTCCACCACCTCCCTGGGCAGCCCATTCCAATGGCAAATCACTCTCTCTGTGAAGAACTTCCTCCTAACATCCAGCCTATACGTGAGGCTGCTGTTGCCAACCTGCCTTGCTCAGGTACTATGGGAAGGGGATCTGTCTGGTAAGGCACCTGTCCTGCCAGCTCTGTTACTATGCCTGCCTCTCTTCCTGTGCCTTAGGACGCTAGTGGCTCATGCTGCTCCCATATCAAAGTTAAAGGGGCAGCTGGGGCAATCCTTAGTGCTGAGAGTTACATTTTTACAAATGAAAGCACTGGAAAGAAATTCCTCTCTATTAATAAACATGAAGACATTTAATATTCATATGACTCCTCCTGCTCCCAAACCACTACAAGCTGAAGGTGCCTGTAGCTGTTAGAGCTACATGGTTTCTGTTGCCCAAGCAGTAACCGCTGTGTGACCTGCTGACTAGTCTAAGTGCCTCGTGCATTGGTGGGAATGTGGTTGTGTTTGAGGTGGCTTAAGGATGCTGCTTTCTGCAGGAAGCTGCTTGGAATTGAGATCCCCTTGCCCAATCTATATGTTAAGGCTGGCACATGCTGTTTGGGTTTCTGCACAGTGCAAGGTTCTTGTTGCAATACCTACAGGAGGACTTGTAGAGCAGAACAGGGTTTACAGTTGCAGCATCCTTTTTCATTTGCAATCAACCAGGCAATATCCAGGAGCACTGCACATGACTTTGGGCAGCTGTTGATGTGAAGCAGGGAAAGATGAGGCCCTACAATGTATTCCATGGCTAGGAGCTGCAAACCCCTGCATCTCAGCAGTTGTGGTCAAATTTTTGCCTGATTCCTCTGAATAGTAAAGAGGAAAGGGATTGTGCTTCTGTAGATTTACAGTTTCTCATTTCTGCTTCTTAAGTGGTAGAGCTGCTGGATTCTAGTTGGACAGATGAGAAAAAATAGAAGAATTTTACCATACTTTAGGCTAAACAAGAAAACAAAATCAAATACGTGTTCAACCATCATGGTTACAGCTGTGTTGGGCTCTCCTTTAGCCCAGGCATAGGAAAGGTGTCCACCTCCCAGTGTGTCAAAGTAGCTAGAGACACACGTTTTGAATCTGCCTTTACAGCTCATTTCTTTACAACTATTTCCTGAATGTCTTTCTGTTCAGCAGCCTCTCTGCATGCACTCCACGAGCTAGCCCAGCAGGTGTGTAAATGATGTTTGTTTCCTCTGCCACCTGAAACATGGCACACATGCAGTGAGCAGTAAGGTGAAAACTCATCTGGAGTCTGCTGCTTGGCCTTTGTGTGTCAGCATGTTTTGTCAGGGCAGTAAGGGACAAAAATAACAGGCAGAAAGGATGCAGACAAGGGCAATGACCTTGGCAGGCTGCTTTCCCCAAAGGAAAGCCAACCTCTGTTCTCAGATACCCTTTCCAGTGGGATCAACGGTGAAAGCTAACAGTAAGGAAAAGGCCCACACAGCAGATGCACTGCCTTGATCAGAGCAAAACAGCAATTAAATTTGATATTCAACTTGCCAAGTTACCTCGATTGAAAGTAATTTTGCAGCAACTGTGCAGGAAGCAGTGGTCCTGGCAAGTGAATTTCACTTAGTGAAGTGCTTACCAAGAATGTGGTTTATACCTTTTGAACAAGCTTACTCTTAAACTGACTTAGTGTGTTGGTTATGTACATTTTATTTTGAGTGTGTTCTTTGTAATGGTAAGACTTAATTAGTACTAATGATGGTGGTGCATCATGTTTCCTGTGTGTAGTTCAGCTATTTAAATGGCAACACTTCTGGAATTTTTTTAAATGACCAAAGAGAGACCTTATTGCTTTGTACAACGACCTGAAAGGAGGTTGTAGCCAGGTGGGGGCTGGTCTCTTCTCCCAGGCAACCAGCAACAGAACAAGGGGACACAGTCTCAAGTTGTGCCAGGGGAGATATAGGCTGGATGTTAGGAGGAAGTTCCTGCCAGAAAGAGTGATTGGCACTGGAATGGGCTGCCTGGGGAGGAGGTGGAATCGCCATCCCTGGAGGTCTTGAAGAAAAGCCTGGATGAGGCACTTAGTGCCATGGTCTGGTGTTGTAAAATTAGCTGCTTGATTGCTTGCCTGCGGGAGACGTTGTCAAGGCCCTCATAGATCAGTGTGATCAAAGGCAAAGGCAAAGCCACATGGACTCCAGACGATTCAATGTGAATTGTGCTGGAGATGTTTATTGATCATTCGGCTCTCAATAAATACCCTCAGGGCCACAAGGCACACACCTACACATTAGCATAATTAGTCAAGGACAACCTACTCCATCAGCATAAACCACGGCTTGTTTTTCTCCTTGATGAGGTGTCCGTTATCTATCTTTTCTGAGATAAGGTAGGCAGCAGCTGGTACGAACCAAGGTCAGCATCCATCTGTTATTATTTCTTTTCACTCCATTCTCACGTCCTTCTTCACTTTGCATTCCCACAGTCTGGTTGATTGGAGAGGGCTGGATGATAGGTTGGACTGGATGATCCTGGTAGTCTCTTCCAACCTGGTTGATTCTGTGATTCTATGTCAAAAAAAAACCCAGCCATGCTGCAGCCTTCCCACCCAGACGAGATTGAAATGTGGACAAGCAGTCAGGCCACCCTGCCTGGCCCTTCCCATTCAGCCCTCCCAGCTGTGCAGAATGGGAATGGGGAGTCATAAAAACTGCATTTGAAAGAGTCTTTCTGTTGTTTGTTTGGTTGGTTGGGTTTTCTTTTTTGGTAAAGCAATGAGTCTTCATCTCAATGAAGGGTGAGCAGACAGGCTGCCAGGGCATAGAATCATAGAATGGTTTAGGTTGGAAGGGACCTCAAGGATCATCCAGCTCCAACCCCCTGCCATAGGCAGGGACACCTACCACTAGAGCAGGCTGCTCAAGGCCTCATCCAGCCTGGCTTTAAACGCCTCCAGGGAGGAAGCATCCACAACCTCCCTGGGCAATCCGTTCCAGTGCCTTACCACCCTCACTGTAAAGAACTTCCTCCTAACATCCAGTCTAAATCTCCCCTCTTCCAGCTTAAACCCATTCCCCCTCATCCTAACATTACTAGACCTTGTAAATAGTCCCTCCCCAGCCCTCCTGTAGGCTCCCTTCAGATACGGAAAGCCACTATAAGGTCTCCTTGAAGCCTTCTCTTTTCCAGGCTGAAGAGCCCCAACTCTCTCAGCCTGTCCTCATAGCAGACCTGCTCCAGCCCTCTAATCATCTTCGTGGCTCTCCTTTGGACCCGCTCCAGCAGTTCCATGTCCTTCTTGTATTGGGGGCTCCAGAACTGCACACAGTACTCCAGGTGGGGTCTGACGAGAGCAGAGTAAAGGGGGAGAATCACCTCCCTTGCCCTGCTGGCCACACTTCTCTTGATGCAGCCCAGCACTCGGTTGGCTGTCTGGGCTGCATGTGCACACTGCCGGCTCATGTTGAGCTTCTCGTCGACCCAGACCCCCAGGTCCTTCTCCTCAGGGCTGCTCTCCAGCCATTCACCACCCAGCCTGTATCTGTGCCTGGGATTGCGCCGACCCTGACACTTGGCCTTGTTAAACATCATGAGGTTGGCCTGGGCCCACCTCTCCAGCCTGTCCAGATCCCTCTGGTGGCATCCCTGCCCTCCAAGTCAACTGTGCCACACAGCTTGGTGTCATCTGCGAACTTGCTGAGGGTGCACTCAATTCCTCTGTCCAGTTCAGTTTGTATCCTCCTGTTCACAATGCTTAGTTTAGTCTCTGCTTTGGTACTTCCGTGTTGCTTCTGGTAGATCTTGTCATTCTGACAGCCTCCTCTTGACTCAGTGTTTGACTGTACTGGTCACTAGTTTTTCTAGAAGCAGCCTTTTGAACGGGCAAAGACATAAAAAGCAGAAATTTGTGTTTTTCTTCCTTCAGAGACTGGCAGCCAGCTGGCTCACCACTACTGAGACCCATGAGATTGTGTGTTCTGTCTGTGTTTAGCTCCAAGCCATAATTCCTTTTCCCCACTGACATCATTATGCTCATTTGCTAAAATCTTCTTAGGGCCAAGAGGTACCTTGGGACCCAGAAGGTTGCCTACTTTCTGCCAGCTCTCCCAGGCCTTAGGCAGGTGGAGATGTGACTGGGGCTAATGCCTGGTGTTGAAACAGCAGCATGCTGCTGATACAGGCAACTAGAGACTGGGCTGGCATTGGCTGTTGAGATTGTATGGGCAGGGATTATTAGAAGGCACTTGGGAGTCAGAAGGCTGCTCTGAATAGCTTATTTGGGGAGAAGGGAGGGAGAGATCCATTTTGCTGGGCTATTTGTGTGGCAATCTTTTGGGGTAGGATGGGCAGCGAAGCATTTCCAAGTGGCTCCCTTTGAGTGCTCCCAGGGTGGCAGTGCAACTGGCTTAAGGGATGGGATACCCAAAGACTGCTCAGTAGTGCACGGAAATGGGTGTTGGCATGTCCTGCTTCACTGGAGTCTTGAGTCCCACTTCTGTGAAGCACTTGCTTAGCTCTAGATCAGTGTTGAGGACTGAGACATTACAGACATCAACAATAGGCAGAGGTTATGGTCAACAGACAGTTGAAAACAGCAAAGACCTATCTCAGACATTGCACTGGCCATGTCCTGTTTCTGTGTCACACACAGAGTCTTCATAAGCCCCACTGTCTCATTTGACTTTTTTTCAATTTATCAGTTTGGTTGCAGGCAGGGTATATAGGGACTGGTTTGGACCTTTTTTAATTCCTTGGATTTCCTAGACAGAGATTCACTGAAAAAAATCATACTCTGAGGCACTGGAATTGCCTTTTACCTGTCATTCCACCCACCCTTCAGTGGCAACTCAGACTGATTCCTGTGGGGCCCTCTTTCCTCCTGTTTGGTGTTCACTGCAGCCCAAGGGCTGTTCCTATCTCTCTGAGCAGGCCTATCCGAAGCAGGTCTCCAGGGTGATTTCTGCTCCATCAATAAATTCTTGAATAGAAAAGCCAAAATACAAGTAAGAGGTGGGAGATGGGCTTCGTTCTCCACCATACACTGCAAGCAGTTTGCTGAATGTGTCTCTCATTTGAGGCAGACAAGGATGTATGCCCTCTGCAATGCTATGTCCCCAGGTCTAAGCGCTAAGTGGCAATTGCACTCCACCTGCCAGCCCTGTGCTCCTCATTCTGTGTTTACAAACGGGTCAGAGAGAAATACAGCATGTTTGTGGCCAATCTGAGAGCTCAAAGAGATGTGCCGTGTCAGATGATCCCTTGTGAATGATTTGCCTGGCACTAATGGGAACATAGCAGCCATGAACAGATAAATATTCCCTCTCCAGGAAAAATTTGGTTCCTTAATAGAGATGCAGGGGAAGTCATCCATCTCTCTTAATGTTTTAACCAAAAATTGCCTGCTTGTTAGATGTGATTTATTGTTTTTCCTTGGGTCCTACAAATGGGATGGATTCGAAGGTCAAGCCCAGATGAGCTCATGCTGTTCAGCTGGATGATATTAGGAATTAATCCCTTTGCATGGTTCCATGTTCTGTAATACCTCTCAAGCCTGATGATTGCAGCTGTGTTTTAAAAGCTGATTTTTTTTTTTTTTTTTTGAGATAATCTGGTGGAAATATGAAGCTGGTAAAAAAGTAAATATTCTCTTCTTGCCATCTAAAAGACACAGTATTTGTTTCCATGTTTAAACTTGTTTGCCAAACAAGTGTTCAGGATCTATTACAGCCTCCCAGTGATGACTTGCAAATTCAAATCTATTATAGAGATGTAACTGGTAATGTTTCCTACAGCTTCTGCAAGTAATTAAAGGTCTCCCTCACAACTTTAATAACCTGCTTGTTTCCTGGCTACTAAATAAGTCTTTTGTTCCAAGTGGTTTTAATTTGCTTTGTGTTGCTGCCACTTTACATGGCTGGTTCCTGGGAGCCCATAAACTGTGATGTATTTAAACTGTAGCTTATCAACCAGGTAATTTTCTAGTCTTCTGGCTATGAAATAATTCAATCTATATATAACAAATTTACCCTATAGACTGCAACTCCAGTTGTGTGCTTGGTTGACCTAGGGGTTCCAGCAGGAGTTATTTATTTGAGTCCCATGCTAACAGAATGTTTTGGGGATTTGCTACTTAGGTGAAATCCTTGTACCAGGTTTCTGAGCCATCTACCAAACAGCTGATCCACTCATCCAGGTCAACTTTCTTGTTTTCCATCTGTGTCACAGGACTCAGAGGATGGAAAGTAGATTGCAAATAACAGACTTGCTGTCTTTGAAGAATTGTGGGAACACTGCAATGCCTCAAGTGTTTGCAACATGCCTCTGAGCTAAATATCAATTAAAGCAAGCTTACATTTTGAAAGAACGCCAGAGTGTAGCTAGCTCTGGCTTGCTTCACGTTTCTCATGAGCTTTATTTACAGCTTCTGTGTAGGAAAAAAGGGGGGGAAAGTCCATATGGTTGCAGAGAAACATGATCTCAGCAAATCCTAGTAACCTGGAAAACAGAGTAAAGGGTTTTGTATGGGTAAGCATGACTGCCCTTTTAAGGTCTGAGTTTAAATGCAAAACTCTGTTAGAACACTATGGTTTATATAGCTGGCTTTGGTCTGGCCTGTTAGGGCCAAGGAGAGCTAGTAAGAATCTCTCTTCTCTAATAGCATTTAGTGTATCAGCTGTTACTCTAAGCTCCTTGTGGGCATATGCTCTGTTGTGAAGAAAGGAACTCTACGGGCACACCACAGGGGAGCTGTTTTCAAGATCTATGTGATCTGTAAGTCAATCAAGTGATTCTGAGGGCCTGACTTTCAATTTAGCGATGCTTAGTCTTGCCAGTGCCAGGAATGGAGCGGAAAGGAACAGAAGTGTTTGGAAGGAAGCTAAGTGTCAGGGGAGAAATAGACAGAAGGAAGGAAAAACTACATTATTCTTATGCCAGTCATACTTTTCAAGTGGGATTTTTTTTTCATATGTTCCTCTGATTATTTTACCATTTCTTCCTTTGCACTCCCTTTTTTGTTTCTTGCTTCCTTAATTTCAAATACACCGTGTCAGAAAACACTGGTCCTGTTTTATATCTGCATAGATTTGTAGAAGAGATTAGAGTTTAAGGGGTCTCAGTTCTAGGCTGAAATTTGTGACTAAAACAAATAAACAGAACGAAGATTTGCTGAAGAATATAACATTGTCTCTTCTGGTGTTAGGCAATAATTGATGTTAAAGTTCTTGAAGGCCAAAAAGGATGTCATCTGTGCGATCTCTGAGGCTTTGCCTCGTTAGTTGTTTGGAATGGTTCTCAAGGTTTAGTCTTTCAGTTTTTCCCCTCTCATGTAGGCTAAAAAGCTTCCTTGGTGAGGCTGAACTGAAACTGCAAAGACATTTTAGTTCTCCACTGTCTCTCTGAATGACCTCTGGCAAATCTGATCGTGATATATGTGGTCAAGAAAAACAGTAGGTGTCTCCCAAGAGTGTGGTAGGTAAGCTATTAATGGTTACAGCATCTGAAAGTTTCTAGGGAATGAGAAACATAACCTACAGAGATTGGTGAACTTCAAGAGCTGTCAACTGGAAATATCATCCTTATTTAGGGTGCTATAGTTAATAATTGTGTATTGCTTTAAATGAACATGGCTAAAGTCTGCTTTGTTTTCATATAAACCAATAGTAATAGGAGCTAGGACTACACTGTCAGATGTTTGCCAGTGATGCTAGTACTACCAGGGTTCTTTTTAGCAGGCTTTGCTGTGGAACACCTGCATGTCATTTCTCTAACAAGCAACTCACCAGCTTGTTCTTACTTTATGTTCTAGCTTTCCTTGCCCCAAAGCTGCTGTAAAAATCAGCTCAGTGAGATGAGAATCCAGTTCATAAACCTGAAGTTGCTATAGTGTGATGGCATAATGGGTAACCAGAACCTACTTCACTAGCATTGTGCACCTGAGTGGCTGTTTAAAAGCCTCCAGGGAGCATGAAATGCATAGCTGAAGGGTCCGTGTTGTTGTTATTTTCAGTTAAACTTGGAGCTTCAGGAGGTACTGGTACCTGCTCATCATTCTTTATTTCAGGCTTTGACCATACTTTGAATTGTATAGAATCATAGAATCAACCAGGTTGGAAGAGACCTCCAAGATTATCCAGTCCAATCTGTCACCAAGCCCTGTCCAACCAACTAGACCATGGCACTAAGTGCCTCAGCCAGTCTTTTCTTCAACACCTCCAGGGACACCAATTCCACCATCTCTCTGGGCAGCCCATTCCAATGGCAAATCACTCTCTCTGGGAAGAACTTCCTCCTAACATCCAGCGTAGACTCCCCCTGGCACAACTTGAGACTGTGTCCCCTTGTCCTGTTGCTGGTTGCCTGGCAGAAGAGACCAACCCACACCTGGCTACAGCCTCCCTTCAGGTAGTTGTAGAGAGCAATGAGGTCATCTCTGAGCCTCCTCTTCTCCAGGATAAACACCCCCAGCTCCCTCAGCCTCTCCTCATAGGGCTGTGATCCAGGCCTCTCACCAGCTTTGTTGCCCTTCTCTGGACACGTTCCAGTATCTCAACATCTCTCCTGAATTGAGGAGCCCAGAACTGGACACAGTACTCAAGGTGTGGCCTGACCAGTGCTGAGTACAAGACAGTACTTGGAGAAGCACAAAAGACTTCTCCAGAGATGCAGCCTTCAGGAGCTACCTTCTTACCCCGTGGGCTCAATGCATCTGGAAATTAAATGCCTTGCATTTAAGAGGAGTGAAAACACATCTGGAAAAGGAAGCAGAATTTTCTTCCTGCCTGAGTTGTACAAACGATGTGTTTGTTATTTAACAGGAGAGGATTTTCATGTTTAAGATGTAGTGGAAAAATGCTTTGGTACTCCATGCCAGGCCACAGCCTAGATAAACTGGAAGATTCTTTAGCTCTTGCTTGCCATATCTGTGGTTTCTGCTATATTCTGAGGTGCAGACTTTCCACTGCAATATTCCCAAAAGGGAAGGAAGGGATAAAGTTAGATAATGAAAGCATTTTTATAATAATGGAAGGTTGGGTATATTCTGTGTATTTTAAAAAATGTGAGAAACCAAGAGTGAGAAACAAAAGTTGGGAGCAATGTCTTGCTTTGTCCGTCCTGCATTTTTGGCTGCAGTAGGATTTAGGCAGTTTTTAAAACGTCATCCTCTAATCTTGCTTGGATAATGGTTACTTCAAAGGAACTCGTGTTCCTCTAATTTGCTGAATCTCAGGCACAGAACAGTGGACAAAGCCATACTTTTCCAAGTTTAATCTCACAAAATATCTGTTGTTAACACAGTTCTTAAGAGCTTATTAGAGTGCTGAGCTATAGTGGATTAAAGCAATGCCCTGGTTTACTTACAGGTTAAAAGACAAAGTGATGAGGAGCTTTTTAGTCAAATTTCATCACAGAACTGCATTAATTAAGATGTGTGATACTGTGATACTGTAATTATGATGTGCCTTAAGATTTTGTTAAGACCCAGATTAAATTACACATTGCACAAGGAACAGTGATATTCAAGGTTAAGCAAGATGGAGATGATAGGAATTCTAAGGAGGTTTCAGATTTCAGTGCTTTTCAATGGCACAGGAAATACAGAATCAAGAAATGCTGTATCATGCCAATGGGAAGAATGAATTGTTTTAAACCATGCACAAGTACTGAAGAGCTGCCAGCTGATTAATGAATGACTCAGGAGAAGACTTGGATGTTGCTGTGTGTTGACAGGTCAAAAAAATCCCAAGCAACTAGCATCTATGGGACAGAAAACAGGACTGAATGTATGCCAGAGCATGTGAATGCTCTCACCTGATGCCACATTTGGTTCTCAACAACCTGAGAGGTTACTTAAGCTGAGAGGGACTTAAGCTGGAACAGAACTCCAGCAGTTCTCACAATAAAACTCTTCTTAAAACATTTTTTTCCACAAAGCTGAACTATAGTTAGGAAAAATATTTTTCCACCCATCTCTATCCTGTTTTTACTTTAATCTGGTTTCTGGCCTGAATACTCTGGAATACTGCACAGATCTGACTTGGGGCTGGCAACTGTCCTGGGAATTTTTAAGTGGCTGTGTTGCTGTCTGCACACAGACATCAGCTAGCCCAGAGAAGAATGAGCCTTGGCCATATTTTGTTACTTGTCTGCTCCCCTGGTCCCTATCACCTGCTTGGGAAAGAGCGACCCTAGAAGACATGAGAAGAGCTGGTGTGTTGCCCCAGCTGAGCCAGGCATGTCCAAGGGGTGCTCACTGATACAAAGAAGTATCAGAATGATAGGGAACTGCTTGAGTGGACTGACTCTTCTTGAGCTGCAAGAACTGTTCTTGAGCACTTCTAGGTAAGAGATGCCCAGTACCTGCTTTTTGGTTTTCTTTCTCTCTTGCCACCCACAAAGATTAAATAGGAAAGATGTGGAACTTTTTGGCACATTTTGGCACAGATAGGCTAGAAAGAAAACCCAAAATCCTTGTGGTGGAGGATCACATGAGATCTGCAAAGCTAAGTTACCTGTGGTGGTCAGGAATCTTTCCCTGTCTGGGGATAAAGGGCCAAAATAAAGAGTAACTCTGTAGTTGGAAAGACAGTGACAAGACCTCCACCTTGCTGCTTGCTGAAGCTTCTTCCCTGCTGCCAGAATTTTGGTTCAGGAATAACTATTTGGTCTGCTCATAGTCAGCTATGCTTGGAGGTAACTGTTCCTGTCTAGGCAAAACCTAGAGCAGGTGTATTGTGTTGAGTCAGCCAGGGTAGACCCCCCAACAAGGGAAGGCAAAGCACTGTGCTGCCAAGAGAAAAGCCTGGGCTGCACATCACTGTGCAGAGCAGGGCACTGCTCAGTGCTAGCCTGTGCCTGAGAGCATCCCCAGAGGAAAACACTTCCTGGGTTGCCAAGAGAGCCTGTGAGAGTGGTGAGAAGTGCTCTGGGCCTGCCTGCTCAGTGGCCGTCTGTGTCTCCAGCTGCAGACAGTACATGCAACTCATCAGGGCATAACAGCTACTGAGAAATGTCTTGCTTAAAAGTTTCACTGTAGAAAAGGAGAAGGAAAGATCAGATGATGATGTGATTCACATACATTCCTCTTTAAGTAGGGAGAGGAAGGAGCAGCCCAATACCTAAGGCTTTCACCATTCCTTCCAGGTGACTGAGCAGCAATTTTATTTTTAACAAAAGCTAATGCTAGGAAGGTGAATAGAGCTGATGATACATCTGAGAGTGCTTGTGTCACTACCTGCACTGTGAAAATCTGCTTAGGCTTTGAGAGATGCATTGCATTGCCTTGTATTGATTTTTCTACTTCGGGTTGAGTGTGCTTGTTAGCTTTCTTCCCTGTGACAGATTAGGTCGTCTCTGCTGAAGGTCACTGATGGGTTCTCAGCTTCTTTTTCATTACTGGAGGTTGGGGCTTTGGCTTCCCCGTCTGTGCTGGCTTTGGCCAGCAGAGGGTACCAAATGAAAGGTTAATACTGAAAGGTTTCTTTTTGCTGTCAGGCTGAGCTCAAAGTTAAGGATAAATGCTGCGCTTTTGATAACGGAGACCTATAACAGACAGAAACCAATTAGAACCACTTATATCCTCAAACTGCCTTTCTATGCAAATTTGCTTTGGTTATGATTAAAACATTTGAGTTTAAAGCTTGCCAGTCATGGAAATGATTGCCTATTTTATTCGTCATTCGGTAGGCGATGTGTGTTGTTTTACAGCCCAGATGGCATCTTTTATAGACGTGAATAAATGCCAATAATTAATTTTCGAGTAAAAACAAAGCCACAGAAGTAGTCATGAAGTGATTTCATTACTTTAAAAAAATAATTAACTTTGAATAATGTATATCTGAAGCTAGTGCTTGAAAGCATCGATTAAAAAGTGTTTATCCTCTAAGATTAACATGCAATTGTCACCCGCTATTTTTATCCTCGTGCCTCTTCGCTTTCTCTTATGTCACAGCTAGTGTAATCCATCTCTCATGGCCAGATGTTGCCTGCCTTGCAACAGGAGGGGTACTAGACCCCCTTGCTCCGTTGTTTTTCAGACAGGAGTTTTGCACAGTCTTGGATAAAGCTCATGCTCTGCCTTCCCTATCTGATCGCTGCTTATTTGTGTCAGTCCTGGACATGGCCTTGCTGTTCAAACATGTAAATGCCTCAGAGATCCCTGTCTGGGAGGACAGCAGGCTGATGCTGCTGAACTCTTGGAGCTGCAGAGCTCCCTGCATGGAGTGAATGGCACATTTGGGTTGCTGGCTGGAGGAGGCTGCAGCCCTCACCAGCCTCTTGTAGCAGGGAGATCTGCACCTATTCTGCTGTCCCAGATCTGAGCACAGAAGTACCAGCCAGTTGATGTGACACCTATGAACTGTGTGTTATGCACAGCATGGAAAACTAGTGAGCTTGTGCAGCCTCTGAGCTGTTACCGCAGCCCATGAGCTGCCTTCAAGAAAGGCTGCTGGGATGCTTTGCCACTGGTGCTGTGTTCCCTCTGAGCACCCTTGCTGTGTGCTGCAGCAAACAGCTTGGATGGCATTTGGAGCACTGTGGCAGCCAGGGCTGAATGCAAGGCTGCAAGTAGCAAATCTGCTCCTTTTGGCTCATTCTGTGGCATCCCCATGGATTTCAGTTTCTTACCCTCTGCAAAACAAGGTTAATACTTCAATATTTCACAGCAAATTTGTGAGCTGCATTTGTGCTTCCGAGAAAATATATTACTACTATTTTCTTGATTTCTCCAGTCTAAAATTGTGTTCCTATCTGGGAGGAACTACATGTGGAAAACTGAGATACAACTGTTACTAGGGGAAAAAAAAAAATCAGACTTTCAGAATACATTGTTAGAAAAAGCAGGTTAGGAAGAAAGAATGGTGGCATTTTTCATTTCAGTTCATTTCAATTTGGTTCATTTCAATTCTAGGTTTTTTGTTGCATCTGGGAAATACTCTTCCATCTAGTGCTAGAATGATATTTTGTAGGCATCTTTCATACATCAATATGTCCATCCTTTTGTCTTTGTATTTTGTACATACAATGCTAGTAGTAAAACGATCCATCAAGCCTTTATCTGGAAACTCAATTTAAGATTGAAATCCAATGTGCAGAAATGCAGAAGAGAGGTTTGAAGCCCAGATGGACCCTTTCACTTCTCATAGGATGTGTAATACTACCTCTCTATTGCATATTCTTTGTCAAGCAATGTACTATCAATAGATTATGGAGTGTTAAATTATGGATGTGTGCATGCATCTGCAGAAATGTGCTAGAGGGTGGGGGGAAACACAAGTGCTGCAGGCATTTGCTGAGCCTCAGTACTCTGCTCTTTCACCTTCTAAGCTGCAACCAAATGTGGAAATTACAATCCTTAAGGAATTTTTTTTTTTTTTTTCAGAAATTGATGAGGGAGTGAAAGAGGTGTTATCATGGAAGCTGGAACTCAACCCTGACCATGTGAACAGTGCTTCTGCTAGCTGGTAGCACAAAACGTTGAAGAATGTTCTTTAGAATCCTACCCACACTGTCTGCCTGCTTCTCCAGTTTCTGCTGCTTTCCCGTTTACTGCTGTGTTGTGATTGCTGCCTGTCCTTCCTCGCTGGAGTCTGTTTCTTTCCAGATTGACCTTGGCACTCTGTTTTCTCTTGAATAAAACTCCTCATGCTGCTAAAGCCTCTCAGACCCCACAGAGCCCATATCAAGCATGCCCTGTCCACCATTATGGGCCTGTCAGCTGCCTTCCACATTCATCCATATGTTTGTCCTCCTAAAACCTGTCCTTTGCTTGCTGTGACACTGTCGTTGTCTAGCCCTTTGTCTGCCCTTCAGTGATGTCTACTGGAAGATCTTCCTCTAATGATCTGAGAGGCTGCTGGAAAGGTCACAGGAGTTTTGATCTCATTTTCTTCCTCCTCCTTGGCTGCAAGAAAACTTGCATGTAAAGCTCCAGGGTATCACTGACTTTATGAACACTTCAGCATCCTTTTCCTGTTATCCCCTCTCTCCAAATGAAAGCCTCGGCCAGCCTTGCTGCTACCATGTCTGTGTCAACCTTAACACAGTTTCTCAGCTTTCTAACTGCTGCAGGTATCACCACTGTCCTGCTGAGACTCAGGGTGATATTCACTGTGTGAATAGCATCTAGACCTTTGCAAATCAAATGTCCTTATGTCCAAAATGGGTCTGTATTTCATAAGCTGACCTTGAACAAAAGCTTTAAATACTACAGTTCCTCCTTTCTATCCATGTTAAACCTCCTACTCAGACTGCAATCCCTGCTGCTGTAGTATGTTCCTTTTCAATCTCAGCAAAACTTCCCACAGAGTCATGGCATGCTGAGGCAAGGAATTTGTCTTGGGTTAAATTTGTTTTCAGTTTCCTATCTTTCACCCTCTTCTGTTCTAGAATATGAGATTTATTGATCTCTCTGCCTGTTTTTACAGCCTAGTGCCTAGTTGGCAGTGAGCTGTCAAACCTTGCTTCTGACAGGCCCACAACAGCTTTCACCATCCTTTTGACTGCAAAGGTCTCATTATGTTGTATATCAGTATAACAAATTTCTTACATTCCTCAGGGTTTTCCATAACAAATACTAGTAAAAATGGTATTAAAAATAATCTGAATCTCTTTGAAACTCTCTTCTGTCCTCAACAACAAATGAAGAGGTTTAAGAGCTGGTGGCCAGTCACTAGTGGTGTCCCTCAGGGATCAGTGCTGGGCCCCATCCTCTTTAACATCTTCATAGATGATCTGGATGAGGGCATCGAGTCAGTCATCAGCAAGTTTGCAGATGACACTAAGCTGGGGGCAGATGTGACTGAGTTGGAGGGCAGAAGGGCTCTGCAGCGGGACCTTGACCGCCTGGACAGATGGGCAGAGTCCA
>WAAF01020781.1:1007084-1146866 GCA_013400475.1 Tricholaema leucomelas
AGGTTGCTCTCTTCTCTCAGGTGGCCAGCGCCAGAACGAGAGGGCACAGCCTCAGGCTGCGCCGGGGCAAGTTTAGGCTCGAGGTGAGGAGAAAGTTCTTCACTGAGAGAGTCATTGGACACTGGAATGGGCTGCCCAGGGAGGTGGTGGAGTTGCCGTCCCTGGAGCTGTTCAAGGCAAGGTTGGACGTGGCACTTGGTGCCATGGTCTAGCCTTGAGCTCTGTGGTAAACGGTTGGACTTGATGATCTGTGAGGTCTCTTCCAACCTTGGTGATACTGTGATACTGTGAGCTAGAGAATACTGTTGGTGTGTTGAGATGGCTGCCTGTCAGAATGAGCAATGCTCTTTCATTTGTTTTGTATTCTTGTGCCACACCTTGTTTTGTGCTAGATTTAAGCCTCTGGAAGACAGAAAGGCTTAGTGTATTTTGGATGCATTATACCTCCTTCTAGCTGATAGCTAGAAAACACAAGAGTAATGGACAAATGAACCCTAACAACTATTGATAAAATGGGCATCTAAACAGGAAAAGAGGAATCTACCATATAAACCTCTATAGCATAACTTCCTTTGCTTGTTTGCAGCTTGACCTCCCTGGATATACTGCATCAAGGCTTGAACTGGGAAGATTATATATACCAGAGTGCATCACTGCTTGGGTTAGAACAGTCCTGTGTTTTGAAAGGTGAGTTAACAAAATGAAAAGTGAAAATAGAGTGCTTGCTTTAGAGAACAGCACCACTATGCCATGTTCTAACTGAAAATAAGATGCTTACCTTGTGTATAAACCCACTGGGAAAGCTGGGGCCTTAAGTCAGAGTGATGTTTAGTTACTACTTAACAGTACTGCTGTATTATGTGTTAAACTGGATCTTAGGAAGTTCTTAAGTGTGAGGGTGGTGAGACTCTAGAATAGGTTGCTCAGGAAGGTTGTGGATGCCTCTTCCCTGGGGGGTGTTCAAGGTCAGACTGGATGGGGCCTTGAGCAGCTGAGTCTGAGAGGTGCCCCTACCTGGGTAGATATCTCTAAGGTCTCTTCCACCCTGAGCCATTCAAGGATTCTGTGAAGTCATGTTATGCCTCTTTGAGGACTTGCACTGTTTTCTAGAATAACTCTTGAATTTCTTAGATTTATTTGCTTCTTCCAGAGGTATTTCCAAAGATCTCTGCACAACTCAAATCTTTAAATGCACATTAGGAGGTTCAATAGTTTTGAAAACTGTTTAAAAATCTGCTTTTCTCTCAGTTAATTGTGCTAAGTGTTCACTGCTGCTCTTGGGTGCTTAGCATGCTGAGCAGGTTAGATGGGTTCTACAATTCCCAGACTTTTCAGTCTTACATGGCCTTGAAGCCATGTGATTATCTCTAAAATCAGTAAGAGCTGTGACTACAATTGTGTGTAATGCCCTGAAAGTGTAATGGTAGCTATCATTTAATACCTGAACAATATTTTTCTACCTTTGATTCTTGGGAGCAGATGTAGGTTAATTAAACTATAAACTGAGCTTGCAGGAAGTGATTATCATCATTATTTATGTATTCAGGATTAATCAGGCTACTGAAAATGCATCTTCTCTAAAATGCAACAGGAATGTCTGCCTATCTGTACATTTGGGAAGCAGCAACATAAAGTGATGCCTACAGTCTGCCATGAATCTTAACAGCTGTGCATTTGTTCCCATGTGTAGTATAATACACTAATTTGGAAAATAAAGAGTCATTGTAAAGCACTCTGAGGACCATGGTATATGCCTGCTATGTTAGCAAAGTTCAGCTTGCAACACTAGAAGCTTTCCTGTGCTAGGAGCACAGGATAGGGAGTGCCACATGGTCACAGACAGCCCCATAACTGATCCTGCTGCTCCAGACCTGGGTTTGGTTTTTTTTCAGTTTGGACTAGATTTTACAACTAGTCTGCTGCCTGAGGAGGTGGAGCTGAAGCTACTGTCCTGCTCTCATTAGAATCGACCCAAATGGTGTCAGACATCAATCAGTGAGTTTTGCTTCAGTTGTGAATTCAAATCCTGAGCTAATGTGTGTGTGTAGGGGGGGAAGGCAAATGGAGCAGTACAGTGTGATGAGATCCATAAAACATCTATTCCATGCACTGCAAACCACTTCAATATCTTAAAGGGCTTTGCAGTTGTAATTAGAGCTCACAACTGCAGCGTGTTAGGGAAGAATGCTTGCTCTAAGCAGGTGCTCACATCTCCAGTCACGCCTGCAGTCTGGGAGAGAGGCTTCACCCATTACAACTGGTTTGAGAATACAAACCCATTTAGCCAGCTTCCATTTCCCATCTGGACAGCATCTGAAGCAGTGACATAAGAGAAAAGGGCTTGCTATCCTGTTGCAAATCCCCTGAAACTCGTGTTTCGCCATCTCTCCTTACTGAAGCAACCTCAGTCATCCTCTCTGCATGGGGAAGGCTTACAGATCTGGCCTTACAATTCAAAGCAGTTTTATAAAGTTACCGTTCCAGACAATCAGTAATGTTTCTAAAAATGTCTGGCTATCTTGAACATCTGAGCAGGGATTAGCCTAGAGGTATCTTTTAGTCTAATTGGATAATTGCCCAATACAGTAAAGACAGCTAAGAATGCCCTCCCCCTCTCATTTTTCACATTATTTGCCTGTATTTGGGTAATATAATTAGCATAAAGCCCTAAGTAGCTGTTGATGGTAATTACAAGACTGCATCTGGAAATACTTATCACATCTATTTTTGCTAGGATCATTTCAATTTGAAAAACACAATCATTGTTTTAGAGCAATAGATAAATCATCATTTTTCATCTCTGAGAAGAGAATGCATGAACAGCCCCTGGGGATTTTTCTATTTAAAGAAGCTGCTGTAGTTCCTGCCTCAACCTTTGATTGCAAGGAATTATTAAATACTCTGAAATAGCACTAATTCAGCAGACAGGGGGAAAAAAAAATCCCCCTGCCCCCACCATATTTTATTTTTTTCTGACAGAAAATTCCTCATCTTGGAATGCATCTTTTGTATAATGAAGGTAACGAATTCCTGTATTGAAGGTGTTGTCAGGCACATTGCAGACTCTGTCCTCTTAAAGCACTACTTAACACCCCTGTTCATACATGCAGTAAAATTCTATGAAGAGTGCAGGCCTTTAACCGCTCCCTTCATTAGGAAGAAATGGCATTTTTCCACAATAATCACTTCTACACTTTACATCTATTCTTTTCTGTACACCTCATTAGAAAACTCTCAAAACCACTTCACATGCATTTGGGTATCCAATAAACTGTTTTGAGTCCTACATAACAAAACCAAAACCAATTTCTGAGAGGCATAGGAGATGGCAGCGTAAATTAAATTTAGCAAATGCTTTTCTTACACCTGTCAGATTTTATTTAACAGAAAGGAAGGCAAACAACTCTAAATGTCATTTATTTGTGTTGCAAATGGAATATTTTGCTTATTATTTTTAATAAGTGCTAGAAGGAATATTTTGCTTTTTACTTTGTTAGTGTAATGCTAAAGACTCTGTAAACCAGTTTGTGCTGGAGTTGTAGTAGCTTCTGAAATAGCAAGTCAAGGTCTCTTTCCATCAAACTCTAAATCTGGCACTAACTGTTTTTATGAGGCAGCAGCTGGGGCTGCTTTCTGTTGTGAAAGCACCACCTTGTCTTGCAGTGATGCTTCAACCTCTGGTTCCCTGTTCTCTGCCTTAGGATCACACACTGCATAAGCATCTATCAAACACTGTGTTTAGCCAAGTCTGACGGCGGGTTGCTGGCCTGCACTGTGATTTCTGTGATGGGATTGCTTATTTCACCCAAGTCAGAAGTTCCACAAACTGTAGAGACATGGCAGACCACTGTGGCCTACAGGTGGCTAAGGGAGTATAGAAGTCTGCCTCAAAGTGGAGACTTGGATCTACTCTTAAAACCATGGGAAAGTGTAAATGTGGGAAAGTCTTGGCTGTAACTGCATCTTTTTGAAGTACTCCTGTGGATGCTTAGGAACTGTGCTAAATGTTCAGCAAAATAGCTGTTGGGGTATTTATTACTTTAGTGGTCTGGACAGTCTCCATACTGGGATAAGCATGCAGGTCAGATTCCCTTAGCTCAGACCTCATCAGAGACCCAGGGACACTCAATATGCACACAAGAGGAAGCTGTAGCAGGCCTCCTGGTGATTTAACTTGTTTTTGATGTGGTTAGGGGCATTTCAATTAGGAAACAATTGCTTTCCCCAGAAGGAACAGTACAGGATTTTTACAAGGGTTAAAGCCCATAGGCCTGTATTTAGCTGAGAGATAAGAGTGAGCAGCTTCTATTTATGTCATGCAGCTGTTGAAATGAGCACATTGCTGGCTGGAGGCATCAGCACAGCTGCTTTAAGGAGCTTATTGAATCTGAAGCTTTGTTGTTTACTGCTGCCCTTTTATTCCTTCTCAAAACACAGAGAGAAAAATCATGTTTATTCTCACAGAATAAATACCTGTTCCACTCTTTTTTCCCTGTTCCTAGGGAAAAAAAAAGTGCTTGCTTCTGAAAAGCAATGCAAGAAATCAGCTAATAAGCATGTAGATTTAACCTAGTTTTCCAGAGCTCAGACAAAGCAATCACCATGTGTGCAGGCAGAGGTCAGGCCCCATTCTCAGCCTTCAGGGTAGGAAGTCAATACTCAGACACCATACTGACTTATGCAGCACCATGTACCACGCTCTATTAATATCTTCTCCCCACATCAGCCAGAACCCCTCACAGAAGAGTCCTAGGCTGAGAGAAGACCAATGGAGATTGTGCTGCATCTGAGATCAGCCTTCAGTGCAATGCCTGTTAGGAATAGGTCCTCTTTGCCCTTCAAGGACAGTGAACATCCTTGCTGTCAACCACTCCATATGTTAGGGTGGGATTGCTGTCTTGGGTTTTCTGGTCGGTGTTTTTTTTGTTGTTGGTGATAGTTGGTGGTTTTTTGTGGTGTTTTTGGTTTGTTTTTTTTTAGTGGCTTGCTCTTGTTGATCTAACAGTGGATAGAGCATTTGGAAACAACTCTAAAACTGTCCTGTATGGAAGGCATCCTAGAGCTGCAGCCAAGGCACTGACCACCTCTGAGCCCAGCCTCAGCAAGGCAGGGAGGAAGATGAAGGAGAGAAGTGGGAGGTCAGTACATGGAAATACTGCTGTTCTTTATCCCCTCAGTGTATATAAAGAGCAGAGTTGATGCTGAAATGTTTCAGGCTGGTTCCAGTTTGTTCTGGCTATGCACAATCTGGATTAAGACTATATCTGAAAAAACAGCTTCAAAGCACAAAGGTTTTACATGGCAACTTCTTTTGCTTGCTCCTTTCCCCATTTGGAACCTGGAGAACTGGGACTTCACATGCTGATTACTTTCTGTCTTTGATACACACATAAAATGCTGTAGCTCTGGTTAGTGCATCCCAGGCATGCAAGAAAAAGGGAACAAAAGAAGTTCCAATTCTATACAAAACTCAATAGAATAATTAAATTTCATGCTGCTGAGGTAAAGTATAAATAAAAAGCTGTAGGCTGTTGCCTGTACTCTACATTTATATTAAATTGTGAAATTATTAAGTGGAGCATATTAGTTCGTTACATTATTTTCTTAAGCTATCTATGTACAGTGTGAATTCAAAGCAAACAACTGACTACTTTGAAACCAGAAACAATGCAGTTCCTGTATGAGCTTGTGAAAAAAGCTAGTCTTCATTTAATTTTAGGCATGAGCCTAGAAACACTGTAAAGCCTAAATTGAATAGTATATAATGAGTAATTTCAATCACATTGCAACTTTATCTAACATTGAGGAACTGTTTAAATATCTTTCCAAAGATGAATGCCTCAGTCTTTCTTGAAAATAGGCAATGCTTTAATGAAAGCCCTGATTGAGAATTGAAATTAATTGCTCAACTGCATAAAAAGACTCATAATGAAATTAATAAAGTAGAAAGTTTTTCATGTTAATTGAAATCTAAATTGACTACAAAAAAAGCCTCCACAACTTCAAAGGCACTGCTCCAGTGGGGATCTTCTGCTGACTTCAGGAGGCATGGGTAGGGCTTGTAATTATAGCTGAGCTGTAAGAAATGAATGAATAAAGACAAGTAATAGAAGAATACATCAGTGTGTATGTCTCAATGAGTAGGTTTCTTGAGAGTAATGTGGAAATGGGCTTCAGATGCTCTCTGCGAGCAGTGCCTGCATGGCCACCTTCACAAGTTTCCCAGCACAAGGGCTGCATGAGGCTAGTATGTTTGGCTCTCCACGGAGCCACATAGCAGCTTCTAGCACAAGTAAGAAGTACTGTTAGTCGTCCATGGTCATAAAGACTGCAATAAAGACTGCCTGTGTGTAGGCAGAGAAGGCCTGGATGCAATGGGATGCGTTTATCTTCCAGCTCTAGGTACTGCCATGAATGGGTTTATGAGCTGGGAAGAAGCAGAGGTGGATTAGGGAGATGCACATGCCAAGAGCAAACTGTGGTGTGGGGTACTTTAAGACTTCATTATTCACATAATTAGAAAGGATTATACTGCTTAGCATTTCTGGGCTAGAACTTACATGCTCTACTTCAGACTATTCTACAGATTGAGATAGTTACAAAAGGAAGAAAATGGCTATTCTGAACAGAAGAAAACCTCCTAGACGGTAATTACAGCATTGCTATTTAGATATGGCAATTTAGCTACAAACGTAATTGTGGTAACTCGGGAGCAGATGCACAACATACTCTGTTCAATGTGCTAACTGATGAAACTTGCATTTCCTTTCCTCCTGGATTTTTCTCCTCATTTATTTAGGGTACATATTTAACATACACCCAACTCTTCGGGCTACTGGGAAGCAACTGCCCTCAGCCTTTCTTTAGATGGCCATGAGGAAACTTCAGCAACCTCTCTGTGATCTTCCTGAATGTGGTACCTCAGAAAGGAAACTCCCGGTAACAAAATCAAGAAAGAAATAGACATAATATTTTGAAGTGGGATTAGACTTCCAGCACAAGAAACCTGCTTGTGTGCTGGCTTGGAAGCTGCCAAACTGTTAACTAAGACCGAAAATTAAATGAATGCCCCTTGCTATTCGGCTGTGACATGCACATTCAGTGCAGCTGGCCAGGTCCCTGGAGGGTGGCAGTGTCCTTGCGTGTCTGCTCTCATTTGAAGCCAAGGAGATTTGTAGATGTCACAGGATAAAGGTTTGGGGAAAAAAAAATATTATTACTGTTCTGTTTGTTCTAATTGCAACCATAAGTAAGAGCTGAAAACCTGAGAGATTAACTAATTGATACGAGTTCAGGTAGCTTCTCAACACCTCAAGCTCTTTATATACAACAGGCAAAAATCAGACTGAAAAAGAGAAGTTGGTTTATGAATTGGATCGAGCAGAATTCGAGCTGAATGCAGTCCAGACTGCAGCTGGGAAAGCTGTCACTGACTGAAGAGGGGAAAAATAAAATGGATTTGATTAATTTCCTATCAAGTTCCCTTAACTGTTGTCTCTTGTATTAAACATAAGGAAAATTCTGTAGAGTTTGCAACTTAAACTTGTGCATCACTTGTGCAGTAAACATTTTGTTTATTGATGCAGAACATGCTGGATGCCCTTGCATAGGTGCATTTCAGTCTCGTAAGCACATTAAAATGTATTTTAGACACCTCTCTTCAGTGCTCAGATACCTGGAAAATTCCTCTCTGATGCCTTGGAATATGACTCCCTGATTGTGCAGTGTCATCCTGTGACGCATCATTCTGCTGTATCACCGCAGACAAATCAATTCCCTGGCCTGTTCAGTTAACCCACGTGGCTCTGATAGCCAGCTCTCCTTCAGCACAGGGAGAGTTCTTTCTGCTCTCGTGACAGGACAAGAGGAGTCTTCTACTATGGAAAAGACATAATGGTGGTGAGCTATGTACAGGCAGCACTGCAGAGCTGGATGGTGGGGCATAGCGCATGGGATCAATCTTTGTGTTAGTCCCTATATGAAGTGCTGTTGTCCCATGGAAGTAAGATGTATAACTGCAATGAGATTTACATTATGTGATTAACTGAGTATAGGTCAAATACTGTTTTAAATCATATGATAATTATTCAGTGAGGATTAATGTACTCTTCCTTCAGGCACAAGTAATAGAACTGGGTGTTTGTGTAGCTCCTAGTTAAGCACAGGTTCTCATTCTTTTTTTAAATCTCAGAGAAACCACAAAATAAACTATCATAATACTCAAGTCCCCAGCTAAGCTGGCTTTTCAGTTGTGTTAAGAAGCAAAGAGGCATTAATAAATCTTGCCCTGAAGTTGTATCATGGGATATAATGTCATAATTACATGTCTGATCACATTTTTCTATTTAGCAGGCTCATCCTGTAGATGAGCACTGGCTCCAGCAACTGATCAGTTCAGATGGGGTAAAGTTGTCCCACATACCATCTTGTGTATCCCAAGAGTTGTTGGGGTCCTGACCCTAACTCTACAGGCCCAGGTCCTGACAGGGGTACTTTAGATAGCCTTTCCCACTAATCACCCCAAAACAGCTTGTATTGGAAATTAATAATTGGTTATGAATTATGAATATTAATTTCTGTATGAATATTAATTCTTGAATTAATAATAAAAACCGGGAAGATTCCCTGAGATTCTTTGGATTTTCAGTCGACAGGAAGTAGTTGCACAGAATTAAACAGTATAAACAAGCAAAACTTGGAAAATAGGAATGCAAACCCAGGAAAAATTCTGATTATGCTTATGGAGCCTTGGCATTCACTCCAGAACATGGTGGAAAGGTTTGAGTAGATGAACTGTAAGGTTCCTTGCAACCTAAGTCATTCTATGATATGATTATTTCTAGGAATTTTGAATCAATTTTCTTAGTTCTTGAGCTTTTTTCCCACATGTCATTGTGGTGTGTTTAGAAAGTTCCCCCCCACCCCTCCCAACAATATTTACAAGCACACATATATATATATATATAAAAATATATTGACAACTATTTACAATTATATACAAATTAGAAATAATACAGAAATCCAAACTCCTGGACAAAGGAACCTGCTCAGAAAGGGCTCAAAGCTACCTTCTCTTTCTCCTTCTGCTTTCCCAGACAGGCAAACAAAAGCAACCAGGAAAGCTTATATTGTTATTTGTCACTGGAGAGATTAGGGTGGAATGAAGGAGAGGTGAACAGGAGTAGCATCTTAGAACAGAGTGGGGTANGAATTAATAATAAAAACCGGGAAGATTCCCTGAGATTCTTTGGATTTTCAGTCGACAGGAAGTAGTTGCACAGAATTAAACAGTATAAACAAGCAAAACTTGGAAAATAGGAATGCAAACCCAGGAAAAATTCTGATTATGCTTATGGAGCCTTGGCATTCACTCCAGAACATGGTGGAAAGGTTTGAGTAGATGAACTGTAAGGTTCCTTGCAACCTAAGTCATTCTATGATATGATTATTTCTAGGAATTTTGAATCAATTTTCTTAGTTCTTGAGCTTTTTTCCCACATGTCATTGTGGTGTGTTTAGAAAGTTCCCCCCCACCCCTCCCAACAATATTTACAAGCACACATATATATATATATATAAAAATATATTGACAACTATTTACAATTATATACAAATTAGAAATAATACAGAAATCCAAACTCCTGGACAAAGGAACCTGCTCAGAAAGGGCTCAAAGCTACCTTCTCTTTCTCCTTCTGCTTTCCCAGACAGGCAAACAAAAGCAACCAGGAAAGCTTATATTGTTATTTGTCACTGGAGAGATTAGGGTGGAATGAAGGAGAGGTGAACAGGAGTAGCATCTTAGAACAGAGTGGGGTAAATTGTTTACGTTTTGGCTTTTAATCCCCTTCAGCAACCCAATGAATGATATAGATTTTATCTTTCACATATATTGAAAGATATAGATTTCATCATAAAAAAAGAAAAGATATTTTCTTTTCACAACCAATGATCTAATTTCTCTCATTAAAATATTCCAATTAGCCTCAAACCAGCACAATAATTTTTTATAAAGTGGCTGTTAGTTGGGCATGAAAACGAGAAGAAAAGCACAAAGAGAAAACATTGTAAAGCAATGAGGTGTACTGAATGTGTACAGGTTTAGGGGAGAATAGCAAATCTGCTCGCCCTCAAACTTTGTGAACCTGCTGTTGTCCTCTTTTTTTCCCTTCTCTTTCTGCAAATGATTCCTATTTATGGCAGAATGAGCTGGAAGCAGTAGTTAAATCCCCTTTAAATAAGCAGCAGTTTCTAAATTGCTTTTGAGCTTAACACATGGGATGTGGCCCTTCCACATCTCTCCTGCCTGTAAGGCATCTTTTGTAGGACAAAATCAACTGCTGCACTGGTGTTCCAGGACATCAATGGATCTGTGAGGGCTCCAAATATTACTTTGTAGTAGCTGCCAGGATCACATCTGTTACCTGTTGGGGTGATGCTCCAGAGGTTCTGATCTAAACCAAGTGCTGAAATCAACAAAATTCAACCTATATGAACTCCTACTGGGGCTTAAATTTTGGTATTTAGATGGATTGCACCTGTGGCCTTTATCTCTGTCCTTCACAAATGACTATAAATTTGTAGCTGAAGAATAGCATCCGTGCTTCTATATTTTGTGTTTAGCTCTCCAGCCTGTCAGAGGTTCTTGTGGGAATGACCTTAGAAACTCTTTGGTAATAACATTCTGCAGAAAATCACAGGAGGAGCAAAAATAAATGCTCAATTTGCATTGCAATGCATGGAGCAGCACTTCTGCTTTCTAGCTTCTGTGTGGTGGTGAATTCCTTTTGATTCTGAGCGGCTAAATCACTGAGTATTTGCGCTGCAAGGCAGATGGGATTGATTCATTAGAGTTCAGTAGGTTATCATTACTGTAGGAACAGGTAATGACATATAGTCTAATTAGAAAAAATACTCAGTGGTTAGAGTGAATTAAAGACTAGAGCTGATTTGACCCCAATCAGTACAAATGAGGATACAGTGCTTCATCATGCAGACAGCACCAGTAGCATCAGGGTTCAAAAGCCATCTGTTTCTTCCAGCCTTTAAAAGAAATGTGCTCAAGGGTGTTTCTAGGACTGTGGTGTTTCAAACTTTGGTCTCATGCAATGAGAGTGAGCTGATCTTCTTGAGGGCAATTACTTTAATTCCTGTTGAAGTTGTTGTAGTGTTTGGAAAAAATTTAGCATGCTGGCAGAATTGGTGCTATGAGGATGCCTGCCTATTGCCTGTGTCTAGCCTAAGAGTCCTAGATTGTACATAAAAATATGAACTCCATCTCCTGGTCAGCCTTACTTTAGGGACATCCATGGCTTTGCATATTGTAATACAAAGAGCTAGCAAGCAATTTGGTTACTGGTTGTTGTTTTTTACAGTTTCTAAGATTTCTGTATAGTGCAAATGAAACTAAACTTGAATTTATCTCACTGAAAGAAGCATTAATAATATATAAGATATAACAGTGTATTTCCCAACAGTATAATAGCATTCAGTTTGCTATCTAGAAATTGCTACCTATGAGCTACATATTTTTATACTAAATCCATTCACATACAATGGAATTATCTGAGTAGAATGCAGCATCTCAAATATGTGTAAACATGAAGCAGTAAGCTAAGAGTTCTCATAAAGGTGTTAGCTAGAAACTTCTGCTAAGCATTACTTTATATTCAGTTGCAAGTATAGAACTAACAGTTCATTTAGGTTGAATGCACTGTTTTTCATTTCTCAAATGGATGGATTGATTTTGGTGGTCTTGGATTTGAGCAAGTATCAACATATTATCTTCCTCTTTTGATCTCAAGTTTTTGGTCATTTTTGCAAGTCTAAGGACTAGAAAAGTGTGTTTAAGCCATTTAAAAGTAGTTTCTTAGGCTTCAGACCATAATTTCAAAGCAATGGAAAAACAAATGGAGACTGTTTATATCAATGTCAGCAGATGCTGTAAAGGGGAAGGGATATCTGAAACAGATGGGGATGGGAAAATAAGAGAAAGGGTTCACAACAGACCGGAGAAACCAGGGTAAAGTTTTCCTCGTGTCCCTATTTATCCCCCTTCACAGCTTTCAGAGGATACTGTGCTATTGGCACTCTTTTGGTTCAACTCATCTTTTAGCAAAGAACAAAGCAGCCTGGGGATTTGTGTGACTAGCTGTGAGGGGATCTAAGATCAGGTATGTGAGGATGAGCTGTCACTAGATATTCACAGCCTGAGTCCCATAGGATCCTGAATAAATGAAAGTATGTACTGAAGTCCATTAAATCTTTGCAGTAGGTTTTGCAAGTTGAGCTTAGAGTATTTAACTTTGTTTTATTAAAATATGGACTTAGTAGTCAAGGTCTTAGAGATAATGACAGCCTTTGTGTTTAAAAGATTTTGCTTGAGCATGAAGTCCTTAATTTCTACTGGAATTTATTTCAAGAATGCATATACACAAAAGACCAACTTAAATGTATTGTAAATTATTTGATAAGTTATCATATAAGCTGAAATATAGTTTGGAGTCTTTTGGTTTGGGTTCTTTTAGGAATTTATAGCCTAGTTTGAAGTATCAGGAAGCTCAAAAAGAAAAAAAAAAGGAAAAATCAATCCTGCACCTACTCAGCTCTAAAAATGATGTTAATTCAATTAGTAAACCATAATTTAAACCCAAGTAAATAACACAGCCTAATTGCTATCTATCCTGAAGAAAACCCCACCACTAATTGTTTTAGTTCTTGTCATTCTTCAGAGTCTTGGCATTCCTAGTAGCAGAAGACAAATCCTCTGCAAGACTGCAGGAACTTGATTTGCAGCAGCAATCCTTGTGCTTAAACATCTTTCCCCATGAGACCTGACCCTTCCCAGAGGAAGTCAAATGCACCCAAGGAAAGCTGCAGGAGGTTTGCTAGAACATGAGAGTAGCATTGTGTATGGAAGGAGAGTTCTAGTCATATGCCACTCATAGCTTCTTACACTGCCTAACAGTGTAACTATTCATTTAGAAGTTGAGATCTTCTGCCATGCACCACAACTTTGGATTTCTGGGTATCATGTTTGCATTGCCATTGTGCAAGACTTATGCAAAATAGAAGCACTGTATTTCAAATAAAACTAAAATGTCTAGCAAGATCTCTCCTGAAAACTAATTTCACAAGAGGTATATATTATCATCCATATTATCATTTTCTTTACTGCAGTTATTATGGTTGTTACTGTTATTTGACTCCATTTAACTTCATTAATTTATGCCTGTGCTTATTTTTTTTGTTCCTTAAAATGGCCTTTTGTGTTGACAGCTCAATATTAGCAACGCTAATATATGGAGGAAGTATTAGGATAAAGATTACTCATCTTAGCCTTCAATCTTCAGCCTCTGCTTAGACTTAGCCTATTCCATACAACTCTCAGAAAAGGATCTGGTATTGTAGCCTTTTTAATACATTCCCTTTGCTACTACTAGTAGTGTCTTTCTGATCAGAGATCCTAGTGATGAATGATGCTTAAAATGCCTCCTGAGGCAGAATATCAGTGAGAACTTCTGCTTGTTTGGAGGCTGTGGGGCATCTCTATTGATGGCTGTCACAGCTGTGAGTCTGTCTGGGTCTCCTCTCTCCCCTTAAGTGGGTCAGCCAGAAGCTGTGATTTTACCAGCTAGGGCAGGCTCAAATGCCTATGGTTTGCAGACTTGTGATTATATCACTGGGCTGGCTGCTCCAGTGACCTCAATCACTCCAGGACCTAGATCTTCCTTTGCTGAGACAGAGCTGAGGGAAGGAGTGTTGGCAGAGAACCCAGGTGGGAGTGTCCTGAACAAAGATATTAGAGACTATTTTGTTAGATTGACATTAAGCTGCTAAGTTGTCCTACTTTTCAGGTCTTTTTAATGGGCTGCTTAAAGTGGAAGGGAGCTTAATATTATGTATTTGTATCAGCCCTGATTGGTACAGCCCAAGACAAGGAAGCTGTGCATAAGCAGTCTGATTCATTTTTCTATGCCAGGTTTTAACCTTTCCTTATATTCAGCCTGGTTCTTCATCTGGTATTAACATAATGCAAATGTAATTTAGTTTTCTCATGAGAAATTGACCTGGACTCTCTGACTGTTCTAAGATAAAGTAAGTGGGCAATCACAACCAATTAGGGCCAGTGTGGATATGCTAAAATAATCCACATGGATGCTATCTATCTGGTTATATAGACTACAGGCTTGCATTTTTAAACACCTTTTGATTAAAGTGTCAGACACAGGATTATCCAAGCTGAAATGTTCACAGAGAGAGCTTAGGAGAATGAATCTATGACTTCTAATTTCATTTCATGTTGATATGATTTGCATAAGAGAAATTAGATGACGATATAGATGCCACACATTTCCCTTTTAAACCATGTAATGTGAAAAAGGCTATTTTTCTCCATTGGTTTCATTTGCATTAAACTGCTGAAATCAGTAATGTTTTCCAAGCTCTTCTGTATAGTTTTCTAATGCAAAATATCTGAACGCTACATTATTCATACCAGTAATTCATTCCTCATGTCTAGATATAATCTGGAGCGAGGTCAGAGAAACACCTTACATTAAAGTCTTGCCCTTAAAGCATGTAAGTTGCAATCTTTCCAAAAAGCTATCAATTATAATCAGAACCAGCAGTTAAATAAGCTAGATTTAGGTGAGGTGAAGAGGAAACACAGAAACTCCAAGGGAAGCATACACCTCCCCTTCTCCCATGTGTGCATGACTGAGTGTAGCACAAAAACTTGATGCCCAGTGATGTGTTTTCCATCATGTGGTTGAGTAGATCTCTCCTTCTCCCTCCTCCTTGTCATCACCTTGCATGGCAGGGTTGGCTGTGTTTGCTGATAATCACAGACAGGTTGCTTTCTTGTTCAATGCAATATAGGTAAGACTGATCTATGTTTGACTGACATGGATGAATAATGAATATTGTGCTGAAGATGTTCAGTCTCAGTCCCTGAATTCACATTGTAAGTTATTGAAAGAGTTAGTGATGCTCCTCCTTTATAATAAATATTCACAAAAGGACATTCTTCATAATTCACCTTAGAAACTTCAGAGCTGCTTTGCCTCAAGAGAGAAAAATCTCACTGCATTGAGCTGACAAGATTTCCTGGCACATACAGAGGCTGTATTTCATATCTTGGGCTTTGGCTAAATGATTCCAAGTAATGAAATCTGTAGCCATGATCATCTGTTGCTTGTGAACAGCCACATGTTGAGAAGACTTCTAATTCTTAGCTCTCCAGGGACTACTGGGAATATTCCTAAACTCCACATAAAGAAATCAGAAAAACAATATTCAGGATTATAGTGCAATATTAAGTCACCTGCCATGTGACATTGTTGAAGAGCCTCACCATCTCAGTTTGTAGCTGTTTGCTTAATTGCTTCAGCTCTAAATTGCTCAAAAGGAAGGAATAATCTCAGACACAGAAATGAAAGGGATGGGATATATAGACTGACAAACTATTTAGATGCATCTGTGGAGTAAAATGCAACTTATGCAAAGATTTCAGAGTCAATAAAGCAGCAGTAGGTTGTACTGACAATAGCATTACTGAGGGGAACAAAGACACATCACAGGCTATTGTATAGGACAGCAATAAAAAAATCATGATACTATTGGAGAAACAGTACAGGATGACAAGTGAGTAAAGACTGGTGCATGATGTATGTGCCCAGAGGAAAAGCTGTACAATCATAGGTCTGGAGTTTCCTGAATAATGAATGTTTAGCCATTTAACTAGAGAATTTCTCAAAACCATTTTTGTATGCAATGTACATTAACTGGTGATAATGGTGACAGCTACTGAGGAAGGAGCATCTGAATGTATTATTTTGCCTTGCTGCTGTTATTCTGCATCTCTTTCAGGCGAAAGGCAGTTTCAAGAAATGATTGCTGTTTTCCCAATAGAACAAAATAGAGCATGAAATAAACCACACACATTAAAGTATGTATTGATTACTGACAAAGTACGTTTCAGTACTGCTCTGAGTAGCGTCGTGTCCAGCTGCGGCAACTGTGCTATAAAGAAGGATTGTACCAAATTGCCAAGGAGAAGCTGTGGCGGCCAGACTGCCAGCAGGGGCTGTTATGTTTGTTGTAAGCCTCGCCTCAGTTCCCAGCACTACAGAACACTTCTCCAAAGCAAGGATGCTTTGCCTGTCTTAAATTTAATCTAGTGGAAAAAAATCTTTTAGATTATTGCTCTGTCCTTTACTGACCCTCAGCACTTACCAATAGGTCCTGGTGCCAATATCTTAATTTTTCATTTTATGCTGCTTGCTTTAACAATGTGTTCTTTGGCAGCCAGCCATATCTACAGCACTCAGCTCTTACAACGTCTGCTCTCTGCTGCAGCTGTCCATTTACTTTATGAACTGATCAGGCGGTAAAATGTAATTTAAGGGAATAGGAACAAGTCATAGTTGAGGGCACAAAATATCAGCTGATTTGCTGTATGCAGGTCTGTCCTTCAGAGAGTTTTGAACCCAACTTGTCATTGTACTTGGTTGTTCTTTCAGTTAGTGCATAATATGAAAACAGTGGCTTGACATGCTTGCTGCATATAGTGGCTGAGTAAAACTAATACTGCCCTTGTGGAAATACTCTTGGTACCAGGAGCACTAAGGAGTGACACAATTGTCAAAGTGAATGCACTGCATACTCTTCCTTCTCTTGTAATTGCTGAGTTCTTATTGGACTGAACCAAACTGTAATCTGCATTTTTAAGTGAGAGACATTTCAGAAAATGGCCTATTTGCCTGTAACAATGATTGTTGAGAGAGATGGTGGCTTACTGAACTAATGAAAACAAAAACATCTACTGATACAACCCAAAGACTGGGTTGACATCATGTCTGGTAAACAAGAGAGGAATGGAACCAGAAATTAATGGGTCATAATTGATGTGCTGGCAATTAGCACTAACTAGCAGGCAGAGTAACGGGGGAATGACTCTGCTCCTTATGTTTTTACAAAGCCTCTAAAAAGTGTGGGAACTGGCCATGGAGAAAGATTGGGAGGATGGAAGGAATTTTACTGCCATCTTTGCCATCTTGAGCATTCCTAGTATTTGAAGAAGTCCCCCCACACCCCCTCCTCAAAACTGCTTCAGTACTGCATGTGATCCAGGGATGTGTTGATTAGGTAGGCTAGATATAAAGAATATTGAGATTGGGATCTCATCTCCACCACCAAACTAAACATGGGAAGACCTCTTTTTCCTTCTCTATCTTTTGCTTTTAACAAAATAGGCATTAGCAAGACATGACTTACTCTATATCAATAGTTCCATAAGCTGATGTCCTGTGAAGCAGTTGAAAACAATGACTGAAACGAATCAGTGATGTTCTGTACTTGCCATGTCTCTGAGGAGCCAATGGGCCTGAGTGCTGGAATTTATTCCTCTAAGAACATACTGGCAAGGTATATATATTAATATGTACGATATATACTCCTATACATATAAATAGATGCAAAAAATCAAGACAGGTGAACGAATCAATGATAAAAGTAAGCATAAACCAAACACAGAATCATCACAGAATGGCTTATGTTGAAACAGACCTTAGAGACTGTCTCCTCCAACCTTACTGTCAAGAGCAGGACCACCTCTCAGCTAGACTCAGCTGCTTGAGACCTCATTCAACCTGGCCTTGAGCACCCCCAGGGCAGAGTCATCCACAACTTCCCTGGGTAACTTATTCCAGAGTCCCACTTGTACTGAAGAAATTATTCCTAAAATCCAGTCTAAACCTACTCTTCCTCAGCTTAAAACCATTCCCCATTGTCCTACTCCTAGACACTCTTATAAAAAGTCCCTCTGCAGCCTTCCTGTAGGATCCCTTCAATTATCAGAAGGCAGCTCAAAGACCCCCCAGAGTCTTCTCTTCTGTAAGCTGAACAACCTCATATAGTATATGGACCTAGTTTATATTCTTAAATTTAAGTGAAAACAGAAAGCACCAGACATGTAATAAAGATAATTTCTTCCCTCTCAGTAAGAAGAGAAACATCTTAGTAGACAGAAGATCTCCAGTATATTCTTTCCTTCTCCTTCTCCCTCCCCAGTTTATTTATAACCTGACCAACATACAGTTTACTCTGCTAATCAAAACATGGTCTCCTGCTGTTGACTGCATTTTGATATAGAAATATATTCTGACTTGTTCCTTTACTATGTTACTTTACAGAACTCAAGTGTTGCAGAGCAAATGTAGAAACCATTCTCACTAATATGTTTGTATTCTGTTTACTATATACATTAATGGACTTCTAGTCTTAGCTTCGTCCTCTCTTGGCAGAGTCTGAAAACCGTCTAATAGAGATCTTCAAATAAATTATTAGCTTTTGAATCGGTAAATTTCATAAGAAATTACATACTCTACAAAACAAAGACAGAGGTAACTGATAAATAGGATCTTTATCTCAAAGGAGTACAAACAGGACTACAGTGAGGTTCAATTCACAGTCACCAATGGGGTCACATCTCAGTGAAGGTGATGTATTATTTCTGACAGACAAGATGGTCTGATGGTTGTTAAAAGAAGACCAGAGTAAATTTTAGTCCTAGATGACTCTTGAGTGATCATACTTCCAGTGAAAACTGGTATTCTCAGTGGTTATCAATATTTCTGTCTTGTGACCATATGCTCTTTATTCTGTAAAGTTGAATGTTATGTTAGCAGTTTTGCAAAAGGGCCACAGACTATGCCTGGATCTTAAAGTGCCTTTTCCTCTGAAGAGGATTTCTTAGCTTGAGGAGACATATGTTGAAGGTGCAATATATTCCTTAAAGCTGCATATAAATAGACGATTTGGGTTTTCAGATTTCTTTATCTGATGCCTTAATCATCATAGCTTTCCAAATTTATAAGAGGCCCAAACCATCCTCCACTGAATTATTAATAGTGGAAAGAGCTGAAAATATCCATTGATATATCTATGGGATGACTTTCTTACAAATTAACTTTTATTGTTAGAGTTGATGTCTGCCATCAGCTGGTGACCCTGTTTATAACCTTCACACCATCACAGAATGGTAGGAGTTGGAAGGGACCTTGAAAAATCATTGAGTCCAACCCCCCTGCCAGAGCAGGACTACCTAGTGCAGGTCACACAGGAATGCATCGAGGCAGGTTTTGAATGTCTCCATAGAAGGAGACTCCACAACTCCTCTGGGCAGCCTGTTTTAGTGTTCTGTCACCCTCACAGTGAAAACATTTTTCCTTATGTTCAAATGGAACTTCCTCTGCTCCTGCTTGCACCCATTGCCCCTTGTCCTGTCATTGGCCATCACTGGGAAGAGCCTGGCTCCATCCTCCTGACACTTGCCTTTCACATCTTTCTAAATATGAACGAGGTCAGCCCTCAGTCTCCTCTCCTCCAAGCTAAAGAGACCCAGCTACTCCAGCCTTTCCTTATAAGGGAGATGTTCCACTCCCATCAGCATCATTGTGGCTCTGTACCCAACTCTCTAAAGCAATTCCCTGGGGTCCTTTGTGATCTGAGGGACAAGAACTGGGCACAGTATTCCACATGTGGCCTCACCAGGGCAGAGTAGAGGGGAAGGAGGACGACACTGATTCTAATACACCCCAGGATGCCCGTGGCTGTGTTTGCTGTAAGGGCACATTGCTAGCTCATGATCATCTTGTAGTCTTTGTGCATTTGAGCTGGTATCAACATACTTCTGGACAAGAACTCTGTGACAAAATCAGGCAGCTGAGTGTTTTTTATGATGTTTAACAATTGTAAGGGATTATGTATATCTTTTAAAAAAATAAAGGCCTGTTGAGGGTGCAAGGAAAATTAAAATGTCTTCCAAAATACCCTTAACCAAAATCTCAATCATAGAATCACAGAATCAGTCAGGGTTGGAAGGGACCACAAGGATCATCTAGTTCCGACCCCCCGGCCATGGGCAGGGACCCCATACCCTACATCAGGCTGCCCACAGCCTCATCCTGCCTGGCCTTAAGCACTTCCAGGGATGGGGCCCAACCACCTCCCTGGGCAACCCATTCCAGGCTCTCACTTTAAATTTGTTTATGTGACCACCTTAATTTAAGCAATAACTCTGTAGGTTCATATTGATTAAGCCAAAAGCTTCTGAGGATAATAAGCACTGGCATATCTATCATGAATCTACAGAAAATATGAGCATATAATGAATTCATTTATATTATATTTGAAATAAAGTATTACCCAAGCTGACGCTAAACCCACAGTGGAGAAGCAGAACTAGAAGGTGTCACAGGACTGCTGAACCTTGCTTTAGATTTTTAAAAGTGCCAGTAACCTTGGGTAATAATGCACAAAAATTGCCAGGTAAGCATTTCTGCATTTAAAATTGACAATGGGCTTCCATGACAAGTGAAATGGCACCTGTTCATCCAGTGCCAAACACGCTGAGGATTCATATCTACCTCTAAACACTGAATTAGAAAACAGATCTAAGGATCACCATGTTCCTACGTGATACATACATTTTAATTCATTCACTGAATATGCAAACTGTATATTTAGTTTAGTATTCCAAATTAGCCTCAGATGTAAAATTTTACAGACTGCAGTTGTGTCCCTCCAGTGGTATTCTGTGTACCTGTCTAACTAGGGGTTGCCCTTGTCTTAGCTCCAGGAATTAAAAGCAGCATGAAGTGAGTGCAAAGATGGGGCTTACATTGCTTCAGAGGAAAGTGGCAGGCCTACTATTTCACTTCTCTCTTCAATAGTTCACGAGATTTAATTTTCTTACTAAGAACGCTGTCTGCTCTTTCTGATTTGGAAAACCTTTCGCTATCTTGCTTTGTGTTTTTCTGTTTCCCTTTCCAATCTTATTCTACTGCTTGGGTTTGTTTGAGGTTTTTTGTTTGTTTTGTTTTCAACACCTTTGGAGCACTCTAGGTCATCAGAATCTAAAGAAGTAATACTGAACATGCTTATCTGCAGCTGCTTCAATGTTTTCCAGAAGAAAAAAAAACTTCGTAGAGTAATAGAATGCCTTAGCCTGGAAGGGACCTTGGAAAGCATCTCCTCCAACCTCCCTGTCTTAGGCAGGGACACCTTCCTACTAGGCTCAGCCACTCAGGGCCTCATCCAGCCTGGCCTTGAACACTCACAGGAAGGAGGCATCCACAAGCTCCCTGGGCAACCTATTCCAGAATCTCACCAGGAGACTCACTTCCAGGACAGTGTTCCAGTGTCCTCACTTGCAGTACATCAGCATGCTGATCCAGTAGCAGCACAGGCTACTGTTTTCTTACTACCAAAATACATCACACTAAATGCACACTACCACACTATCTCTGCCAGGATGATTGATAGTTATTTATTTAGGTGACTACACCTGTAAGGAATTCTGTCCTAAAGAAAATCTACACAAAACGTTTTTTTTTCCCTATTTCTTTTCTCACTTGTGAAGTATTTCGGAAGCAGTAAGGGAATTTCAGTTGCCAAATATTCAATTTAACAAGGGTTGTCATCTTTAAAGCCTTTCACAGGACTAATATCTCTTTGATAATGCAAATGCCTTCAAACCCCTTTTGAATGTAGAGTCATGTTGCAGAGTATCATACTGCTCTTGAAAAAAGAGTGCAATGGATCAGAAAAATGTAGTATAAAAAAAACCAGGAGACATCTAAAAATGTCTGTAATCAAATACTCAGTTCACAATTTTGTTAAAGGATGGGAGAAAGCAAGGCATTCCCTCAAAGCTTACCCACCTACCTGTGCATTCTTTCTAGGTTTATGGTTTTCCAAGTGCTTGCCTAGTAATACTTTCATTATGTCCATCATTGCAGTTTAAGGAGTCTCTGCACTTCATCTGCATTCTCAGTAACGGCAGACCCTCCAGCTTGTTTGTGTTGTCCTCTTCTGCACTCTCTGAATTTCTGTTCAGAGCCTCTGTTTTTAAAATTTGAGTGACTATCTAGAAATATTTCTTAATTTGCTCGACATTACTACTGTTAAAGTTGCCAGAGTATTGGATTTTATGTTGTTTTTCTACACCAGTTTGGTATGGGATATAGTTTTGTTCAAAGTATTGCATGGCTCACACTAGGAGGAAGTTGCTCTCTTCTCTCAGGCAGCCAGCACCAGAACAAGAGGACACAGCCTCAAGCTATGCCAAGGGAAATTTAGGCTTGAGGTGAGGAGAAAGTTCTTCACTGAGAGAGTCATTGGCTACTGGAATGGGCTGCCCAGGGAGGTGGTGGAGTTGCCGTCCCTGGAGCTGTTCAAGGCAAGGTTGGACGTGGTCTAGCCTTGAGCTCTGTGGTAACGGCTTGGACTTGATGATCTATGAGGTCTCTTCCAACCTTGGTGATACTGTGAAATGTACTGATCTGACAGCAAATGATGGATTCTAGATTTGCCTATGCCACTAGTTTGCCAGCTTGATTCTGCCACTTTCTGTACCTCAGTCTACTTAAAATTGATTAGATGTAGCCATAACTGTAATATATTCTGAGTATACATCCATGTTTGTAGAGCATCAGGAGTGCTTTCATTTCAAAGGATCTACAGCGCAAAGTGTTTCTTATAGATATCTTTATTGTGACACTCAAAGAGCAGATATTTTATTAACTTAAATTTTTGTGTGTAATTTCTTATCTGTAAGAATTTCCTATTTCACAGTGTAGAATGAAGACATACTTTTTAGCCATTAAAATGCCAGAGTCATGCTAATTAGGCTGTGTCCTTGAGCCTTGTGACAACCATTTAAAGCATACCCAATGTTATTTATTGCATGCATTTCTAAAATAGTTCAGTCTCCTTCAAACTTGCTGCTGTCTACGTTTAGTAATTACTAACTCAAAGAAAAGCTCTTGTAACATCTCCTGGTTTAAAAGTACACCGGAATCTTGCTTGTGCCTTCCTAGGCAGAGCAGCGATTGACTCTCTGGTGCCAGTGTTTCAGGAAACTTGACAAAATCTCTTGGGATAATGTCTGCAGGAGTCCACGAATCAGAAGCAGGAGCCAGATTGTAAGATAAATATTTTCTATTTTGTCTTTGCCAGAGTCCAGCTCTCTAACTTGACAGGAAAGCAAGTATTAACACCCACTGCAACTGGACTGTGTCTGACTTGGAAAACAATTTCCTGAAAGATTCAGTTTTAAGGAAGGACCTTGGAGACAGACTGAGAGCTTATCTACCACCTGTCCTGAGATGGGTGAAGGAACCCACCTGGAGAAGCAAGCACTAGTGACCTTTAGAAATTCTACCTCCAACAGCTCAGGGTCACTACTTAGGAATTGCCTAATCAGCAATTTACTGCAATTCTCTGAATGATCCCAATGCTTAGAACAACTATGTTTATATGTGTAAAACTACAAACATGGAATTATATATATAATGTATAAAAGTTTCTAAAAAGTCTATTATGTATATATAAAAAAAAAAAGAACTGCAGAAATAACTGCTAAAGCAAATATAAAAGGAGGGAGAGAGTAAGTAGGAAAGAAAAAACAAATCTTTATAAAACATTTCCCAGATAATACTTGATGATTTTTCCAAGTAACTTTGATTTTGAGCATATAGTGTTACTGTTCTTGATGTTCCTGTGGAGCTCTGACACATTCAGTTAATTACTGGTTGGTCACATGTGTGATTTTAGCTAAGGTTAACTTTCTTCTCAGTGTATGTTACTGCCACCAACACAAGAAGAAAAGCAAATGCATCATTTAATCTGCATCTTTGAGATCTTTGTTTTTCATAACCGTTTAATACTGAAAATGTAATCTAATCGCCGAAAAGTGGATTTTGAGCTTTCATTTTCTATCTTCCGATGCTTTCATGTGTTCAGATAAGAAAGATTAGGGTCAAATATATATGTGGAATGAAACTATTTTTAAAGTCCTAAATTGTATTTTCAAAGTGCTGGATTTTCCGCTTTCATTTGCTATCTTCTGATGCTTTCACATGTTCAGATAAGAAAGATTAGGGTCAAATATGTATATGGAATAAAACTATTTTAAAAGTCCTGAACTGTATTTTGAAATTGCTGTGTGCTGCTGCAGTGGTCTGCCTGTATTTTTTCTTTAAGTGTCTAAGTTAATGGAAATGAATTATTTGAATTGAAAAAAGAAGACTGAAATAGTATTAATGGAAACAGTATCCCTTCAATTTCTTCTTCCAGTCTGCTTCAGCTATGAATCAATACTCACAAAACGTAGTATTCCTCTTAAAGGAATCTTAAGGATCCTCTTGGAGATAAATGAAAATGAGTTTCAGCTGAGCAAGTGGGAAGTATCCCCTCTGCCAACTTCCGATAAGCTCCATAACTGAACTGCTCAGCCAGTAACTGTCCTGTGGTGCACAGCCAACAGGGATAACCTGAAGGGGATGAGAGATGAACCAAGCTCAGGGAAGAGTCTGAGCTATTCTTTTTTCTCTCCTGGAGAATTAGTAGCTTTGCCATTTCAGATTACTGTGGCCAAAGTCTCTTGAAGTACGGCTACAGTGCAGGATCTCTGTTTTCTGCGATCTGTGTTGCCTATCTACACTACTAAGCAGATAATTAAATTGATCACAGGATATACTTCATCATTAAGGCCTTTTTATTTTATAAATAAACATCTCATTTAATAAATTTGGTTCCTACATACTTCTTCATATAATTCCCTAGATAGTGGGAATTCTCCTTAAGAAAGCAAAGGGATTAATCTACAGTTCTGGCCTGTCTTAGGTTTCTTATCTGGTCTTTCACCATATAACAGAGTATTTGCTACTGGTAAAAACAGTATCTAAAGAAACAAAATTAATAGCTCATAAAAGTAATTTTGTACACTTCTGAAAGCTTCTACAGCAAAATAACAAGTGTTACAATGAACCAGATCAGCAGGCAGTGTAGGAATTTTATTTTTAAAGAGAATGAAACTATCATCAGCACTGGTAAAACTAGCAGCAATTCTAGCAGAGAAGATGACACTGCCTAGAATCAAGCTGGTGTCTAAGCTGTCTTGCTAGTTCAAGGTGCAATCTCATCAATGTGGCTATGAATGTAAAACTGTACTCTATATATTGTGTTTATTGGTGTGCTAACAGCATGTAGAAGTCTTTGGTCACCACACCATCTGGAAGTCTCCTGTCATTTCAGTTGACCATCTTGAGGGATGGGATGCCATCCAAAAGGATCTTGACAGGTTTGAGAAGTGGGCCGGTGCCAACTGCATGAGGTTCAACAAGTCAAAGTGCAAGATCCTGTATCTGGGTCCAGGCAATCCCAGGCACAAATACAGGATGGGTGCAAAGTGGGTTGAAAGGAGCCCTGAAGAAAGTGATTTGGGGGTGTTGATTGAAGAGAAGCTCACCATGGCAGCATGCTCATGCAGCCCAAAAGGCAAATCATGTCCTGGGCTGCATTAACAAGAGTGTGGCCAGCAGGGTCAAGAGTGGTGACTCCCTTTACTCTGCTCTTGTGAGACCTCACCTTAAATACTGCACCCAGTTCTGGTGTCCCCATTATAAGAAGAGCACAGAACAAGTCCAGAAGAGGGCCACAGAGGCCCAAGGATCCAAGGACTAGGACACCTCTGCTATGAGGATAGGCTGAGGGAACTGGAGTTGTTCAGCATAAAGAGAAGATTCTAGTGGGACCTTAGAGCTGCTTTCCAATACCTACAGGAAGAGTGGAGAGGGACTTTTCATAAGGCTGCCTAGTGACAGGACAAGGAGGAATGGTTTGAAACTGAGGGAGAGCAGGTTTAGGCTGGCTCATAGGAAGATTTTTTTCAGTATGAGGGTGGTGAGACTCTGGAATGGGTTGCCCAGGAAGGTTGTGGATGCTTTCTTCTGACGGATGTTGAAGGCCAGGCTGAATGAGGCTTTGAGCAGCTGAGACTAGTTGTGAGGCTTCCCTGCAGGGACGTTGGAGTACATTATGCCTGAGCTCCCTCTCAACCCAAGCCATTCTATGATTTCTGAATATTTTTAAACAAGACTCAAAATGATCATGTTTATTTCTTTGCTTCTAACTCCAACACAGAAATGTGATGTTCTTATAGTATATATTCTTTTCACATCTACTTCTGACCATGTGTTGCTCTCTTGCTACATTATCCACTGTGTTGCGTGCTGACCATGAGTAGATTATTACATCTTCAAATCTCAGGATTAAAAATTGTAATGACATTGTAAAATGGAGGGCACTAGCAAGGAGGAGACTATAGAAACAAAAAGGGTTTAATTTCATCTGTGTTAAACATTTAAAGGATGTTGGGATTTAGAATGTTATTAAATAACAAATTAGCAAAAATGCAAAATTATCCACATCAATCAGTTTGGGATTAGCATTCTTTTGAAAGAGGATGCTTCATAACAATATTCACATGAAATTAAGCATGTGATGCTAAATATATTTGAAGGTTTTTGCTGACTTCTACCAAGATTTCATTGAATTCCAGTCAGCTTTTCTCATTCTGTTAAATTTGGAGGTTATTATTAGAAACATAAGTCTGTTATTTTTCCTGTTGTGTAACTGAATGATGGCTTATCCCAAACACGCTAGACAAATTTCCCTAACAGTGTTGCCCTAACAGAAGCCTATTTCATGGAATCAACCAGGTTAGAAGAGACCTCCAAGATCATCCAGTTCAACTTAACACCCAGCCCTATCCAATCAACTAGACTATGGCACTAAGTGCTTCATCCAGTCCTTTCTTGAACACTTCCAAGGATGGCAACTGCACCACCTCCCTGGGAAGCCCATTCCAATTTTTTGAGTTCTGAGATTATTAGTCAACCTTTCAGTTATAAAATGCAGTAAAAATGTTTATCTGATCGGATACAAAAGGAAATAATTGAAATAGAAGTGTTTATTTATGTGTCAGCATCCTAAAAAACCTCTACTTAGAAGATGACTGGAAATTTTAGGCACTTATATTCCTTTGGGTATTCAACCTCTGCAAATACAAATTAAGTTGTAATGAAAAATAGGCTGTATCAGACTTAAATTAAATAGATGAGACAATCATTTAACAGTTAGATACATGTGCTCCTGCACATGTTTAAAAAGAAATGAGACAGCACATTTAAATTTCAGAAACATACAATGAGAGTTCAATCATGGTCTTGAAATGCATCTCTGTGTCTGCAAAGCTGACAATGTACCGCAGGAACATGGCCACTGGAGATATGCAGGAAAAAAAGGCAGTATTTTATGAAGTAGCTTTAACTAGACTGCTTAAATAGTTTAACTAGTCTGTTTAAATAATTAGACCTAAGTAGGCCTGAATTATTTAGACTGATGTAATGTTTTGGAGCATCAAGCATGCTCAGCCCTTAGAAGACAAGGCAACAGCATCAGGAAGGTATAAAAGAGTGTCCAAGGCAGGTTGTAGTGGCAGCTTTTGCTCAATTGGTTGAGGCTACTTTCTACCACAGCACTACCAAAGTAAAGAAAGGACAATGTCAAGCATGTGATCTGCATCTACAAGAATTTACGTTATGTTTGGTACATCTGCCTTGAGACAAAGGGACAGAGAGGAAATATTTCTGGCTACTCATTCACTTAAGTGAGAAACGCTAAAAATAAGAGAGTAGCATGGACCTGCCTAACTTCAATTTTTTTTCTCATCATGAAGAGACAGCTTCATGCATTTGTAACATCTCTGAACATCAGCAGCGCGAACAGATGAACACATTATGGAGTTTTAAAAACAGACATCCTAGGCTGATATTTAATATTATTTAGGCAATGTTGAGAAGAGTTTAATCTAAACAGGACAAAAAAAAAAAAGATTTTCTGAAAGGAGAAGGGCAAGAAGGGTCAGTTTATCATTCACTCACTAAAATCATAAATACAGCAACAGTGTCTTTGCACATCCAAAGTAGATCTCTAAACCAATTGTTTAAATAACAAAGTAGGTGCCAACTGGCAACAAAGAGTTCTTCAGTGAAATATTATTCTCTTGAAATATTATCTAAGCATTCCTTAGAAAGTGGTAGGTGTCACTAATGCTTGAAAATGCATCAAACAATCAAGTACTTAATTTGGATTCTTTTTCAAGTGATGAAGAAAAATGCAGTACTTAAATGTGACTAGGTTATCATAGAATCAACCAGGTTGGAAGAGACCTCCAAGATCATCCAGTCCAACCTATCACCCAGCCCTGTCCAATCAACTAGACCATGGCACTAAGTGCCTCATCCAGGCTTTTCTTCAACACCTCCAGGCACGGCAACTCCACCACCTCCCTGGGCAGCCCATTCCAATGCCAATCACTCTCTCTGTGAAGAACTTCCTCCTAACATCCAGCCTAGATCTCCCCCAGCACAACTTGAGACTGTGTCCCCTTGTTCTATGGCTGGTTGCCTGGGAGGAAAGACCGACTTCTACCTGGCTACAGCCTCCCTTCAGGTAGTTGTAGACAACAATGAGATCATGTATATAGTACACACATATAAGCAGTCATGTAAACATTAATTATAAAACATATGGAATATCAAGTCCTCAAGCTGCTGACATATCAAATACAACACTGACAAAAAAGATATTGTCTTTGATTACAGTGAATTAGTTGGGGCAATTAATGAGGCAGGGATTATAAAAAATGTAGTTATTTTATTTCTGAAAAGTCCCACCCACAAACTATATACAAGCTAGTTAAATTTGTGTTCTAATTCAGTCAGGAAAATCTTCACAAGGATGCTTATGGGCAATTTAGTAATTCAGGAGAATCAGAAAATTAGAAAAGGTTTAGCCACAAAATGGCTCTGCCCCACTTATAAATAGGCAGCTTAGAGCCCTAAGGAAAGTTTGTTCTACTCACAGCAGTGCGTGTAGAATTTAGTGAATAGTTCCATGCTCCTTTGCAGCAAAGCTGGAACCACTCAGCCTGTTCTCACAAATGGTGGTGGTTTGCAACAGAGGTACATCCTTCCAGCAGGAAGTCAGGGTGCAGTGGTCTGAAAGAAGGAACCACATGCTTTCTCTTCACTCTTCTCCAAGATGCTCCTCAAGGGCCAGCATCAAGGTCTGCCTAGGCTTGAACTGTCTGGAAACTTAAGTGCTTCAAGTATACCAGAAGCCCAAAACATCAGGGCGAAGCTGGTCTGAAGCATGAGGCAGAGCCAAGCACACTGCTTGCAACGTTAACTCCATTTATATTATTTGCCCGAATGTAATGGCTCCTTTCTTCACACAGATTCACCAGTCAGAACGGCACTTTGCCAAACTGACCGTATCAGGTGAAACCAGGGCTTGCTTACCCTTCATTGGGCAAGACACTCATAAGTGCATAAACACCTGTGGGTACCTGTTTATCACTTTGGGAGGCGACATAGTAGTCCAAGCCTTTGTTTTCCTCCTATCCTTGTTTGTCCCATCAGCAGAAGGGTGGGGCGAGCTAGGGCATGTTTTAGGCCTGTTATCCTTTTGGGACACACAGCTAGATCTTAGTCTGTAGCCTACCAGTAGGAATAAGACAATCTTTTGAGTGAAGTAGTCAGAAGCTGGCGTTATGTATGTAATATTTCCCTTTTTGGATGTTATTTATCAAACACTAGGAATTCTGCTTAAAGACTAGATCTTCATCTGGAGGTGATTATTAAGTACTGTAGAAATCTGTTAAATGCTTAAATGGGTAGTGGGGGCTCTCAAGTCTGTTCTAAAATATCTTTAAGTTGCTTTTTTCTTTTTATAGGTGCACTTTTCTTTTGAAGTTGTGTTTCATAATCATTTTCAGATAATGCAAGTATGAACTGCTTATACCACCACTTCCAGGTCAGAATACATAGCTTATGTGCCTCCTTCGCGTTGGTCACAAGTGCTCCCAGTCCTCTGATCTAGCTGAAACGTATGATGACAGGGAAAGATTTGTTCCTTGATCTCATCCACTCTCCATCTGGGTATCTGCCTAAGAGATGCACCATGGAAACTCCACAACTGCTTGTGAGGTGAAGTGTTGTGGTTGAAGAGATACTTGCCAGTGACTGCAGAAAAGCAGTCAGAAATTTAAGACTCTCTCAGTGAGTCTATAATATTATTTCTTTTACTTTGAGGGAAGGAAATGGAGAAGAAAGTTAGTTGGAGGAAATATCAGTGGGAACACTGAAGCTGTTCTGATGAACAAAGTAGAGAAAAATCAAATCTTTGCTAATGCAGTTGACGTTGACATTAATGCTCAGAAGCTGAGAATACCCAAAAGGACGATTGTGTGGTTAAAGCAATGATGCCTCACTCCGGAAATCTGAGATCATTTCCTGGCTTTGCTATCTCTTCAGCTTTGTGCAAGAGATTTAATCTCTCTACTTGCCTTTCCCCCCCACCCTGCATCACAGGGGAGTAATTATGCTTTAGATTGTTCTAAGAACAGACACATTAATGTGACTGCTACACTTCAGGCTAAATATTGTACAAAATCTTCAGTAATTCCTTATTAAGAAGAAGGGAAAAAAAAAAAAAAAGTTATTTTTTGGGGCAAATGCACCAGAGTCTTCATGCCCTGTGTCTAGAAAGGTGAGGAGGCACTCGCAGCTGGTATCTTTAAGCAGGTCTGACACTCTGGCAGCCCAACTTTCAGTCAACAGGCTGTGGTAAATGATTCTTATCAATTACACAGTGGGGTGGTAAATGATGCTTATCAATTACATGGTGGTGGGGGGGTTTTCTGCATGAACGTAGCTTGAAGCTACTACATGGCATTCTTCTTCTGGGAGACCTGGTAAAGCAGGAAGGCAAAAACTGAAATTATTGGCAGGCAAAACTTTTGAGAGAAATAAAACCTTGAGAATCTGAAGTTGAAAACATCCTGAAACGCTAACACACTGAAGGTTCCAAACCACAGGAGATACAGAAACACGAGTTCCAAACAAGCATGCAGAAGGCCAGAAGCGGTAAGGTGTAAATACTGACTCTGTGGAATGATCTTGGATCATCTCATCTAAATACAGACAAGAACTTTGCATAGGTCTTTGCACAGGCTCTTGACATCTTGTCGGCACCTTCTGATCCCTGGCAGTGGCAGAAAAATTGAAGGAATGAAACTTCCGAGCGCTTCTGTGAGCATCAGCATGTTCTCACACGTACTTGCATCTCAGTGCACTAGCCCTTCCAGGCTTTTCATGTAGCGGGGACATTTACAAAGCCATTTCGTCCCATGAGGACCATCCAGTCGCAAATCGGGACACTCACGGGCTTACTTCTATTGCACTTGTAACAACTGAATTTCTGATTCGTTCAATGGCCTCGCCAACTGTTTGGGCAGACCGGATCGATGCATTCAGTGGGACTGCAGCCCCCATGGCCTTGCGAGTGCGCATGACACCGTGTCATGACGGCCTTGAAGCCGTGCCGGCCCGGGTGACGCTCCAAGCCGTTAGCTTTGTCCCGAACGGGGCGCGGCACCGCTGCGGTGGCATCTGCGCTGTGGCCGAGGGGGCCGCCACCGGCGACTCGGCGCCTCGCGCCCCTCACCTCTCCCCGCCCCGGCGCGCGCACAGCCCCTCAGAGCGGAGGGCGCGCGCACGGCGCCTAACGGGCGAGACGGGGCGGGCGCAGCGCATGGGCCGGGCGCGCTGACGTCAGGGTGAGGCGAGGGGCGCGGGGAGGCGGCTGGGCTGCGCGCGCCTGCTCTCCCTTCCCTCCCACCGCGGGCCGGGCGGGGCGGGGCGGCCGGTACCTGAGGGCGCAGAGTGTGCGGCCCTGCCCGAGGAAGGGACTGCGCCGGCCTGCGCCCGTCCCGGCGGTGAGTGCGGTGGCGACGGTAGAGGCAGGGTGCGTCGTTATCCCCTCGCTCTCACCTTTTCCTTTCGCGGTGGGACGCACTGTTGAGGGTCTCCTTGTCGGCAGCGAGAGGGGAGCGGCCGTTGCTCCTCTTCCTGCGCCGTTCTCCCTCCGGGGCTTGAGTCGTTGGCTCGGCCTAGGGATGCTGCGGCATCGCCGGCTACGCAGGCCGTGAGAGGCAGGGGACCGGCGACAGAGGGCCGGGCGGGTAGGGCAGCCTTCTGCGTGTGTCCCTCCCGGACGCAGCCTTCACCTTTGGGGCGGCCTGAATGTCAGCTGTGGCCTCCCCAGCTGGCAGGGCGGATTGAGCGGGGCCGGCTTGGCTGGCGGTGCGCTCGCCTTAGTCAGCTGCGCTGTTCCCAGAGGTTAAAGGCAATCTGGCACGGCAGGCCTGTCGCGGTGTGCCAGCGTCGGTTTCTGCTTTGAAGTCTTTTTTGCGTCTTTTAATTCTTTATTGAAACATACCTACAGGTGTATTAGGAAATAGCTGCTGGTCACAAAAAGCTCTTGGTAGCCCCAAGAAGGGGAAGAAGCAGAAATACCCAATATGTGGCTGTTCAAAGATCACAATTAAAAACAAACAAAAACCAAACCAGAAATAGTGGAGTATCTGTTTCAGTTGTAATCTGGTCAGTTTTGCTTGTAACAACAGGGGAATGTTATGTACTTTACCGTGATTTCTCCTTAATGACACTAAGACTGTGCTTTCATCATCCAGAGCCTGCTGTTAACGTCTCGTTCTGTCAAATGTACTTTGGCACACAATGAAACGTAGGCAGCCTCAGCCTTAAAGTTGGAGGAAGTCAAGCCGTTTAACTGCAGTTAAAACAAGCAAAACTGAATGGGAACTTTATGCGGTAGCAGAGCATTAGTGTCCAGGCCAGACAACAAATTAAGGTAAGGGTTGTAGATCTGGTGCTCCATCTGGTCTGTCGTGTAAAGATGTTTACCACTTTCAGAGGAATTGGTTCACCTTGTGGGATTGATGTTTCATATTCATAGCAGATTTGTTCCTTGTGTTTTGTGGGCTTTGAGCTTTGATTTAATGCAGAACAGATGTTATATTTTTTTCATTATAAAGGCACTAGAATCAAAACGAAGGTGGGTTTAAGGTCTTGTTACATTCTTATAACTGAGAACCACTTTTCTGTGATACTGAGTGAAATTTAGCAGATATTTTTGCATGCATATGATGATCACATAACTTACATTCTGTGGGGCCGTTGCCCATTGGGAATTTAATGCCTCCAAGCTGAGGAGGTAAATGCCTAACAAATGGAACATTAGTAATAACTAGCTACCTAAATGTTGACCAGGGAGCTTCATGACCATGCAACTTTCTGTAGAAAAAGTATTTTTAAAGGAAAATTTTACTGTTTACTCACAGTTAGTACTTTCTGTTATGGGAATTGCAAAGTTTAGGCTCCCAAAACTATATAGAAAATACAGAATATAGAAGCTCACAGAACTATATAGAAAAATATAGAAACTCACAAAACTATATAGAAAATATAGAAAAATGGATAGTAATTATCTTAGCATAGTGATTGAATTTAAGGTATTGTTATACTAATGAGTAATCTTGTTTAATGGAACTGTTCATGTTAATGCTCACTGGAGTAAAACCTATTACTCTTGGACCTTATCATCCTTTAAGAGGGATTGATTATTTGGAATAAAACAGTTACAAAGAAGTGCTGGCACTAGCTCTCTAGATAAAAAGCCATCAGTCTTCAGATGAACATTGCTTGCCTAAAATTATTAGAAAGTGTGGATCTCTGAAAATGGAAGAGAGGTGAAGAAATGAAAACTAGCCAGTTGGGGTGGTGCTTGTGATGTCGTCTTTTAGCCAATGTTTGGAAATGTAAGCAGCAGCACCATTTTCTTAATTAGAAGCTTTCAGGCAGGGTTAAATTCTGTGCCAACAAGGATACTAAGAAGATCAAAATACTGACAGTGCTTTTGATAATTAGGTTTAAAATCCTGTACTGTGTTTCAATTGGAGCAATAATTAAAAACAACCAAAAACTTAAGTAAATCTCTGGATATCTGAACACATTTATTTTACAGTAAAATCCCAATGTCATTGAAATAATAATTCTGAAATCGAAGATTAGGTAGTCAGTGAGGGCCTTTGGTGTTTTTCCTACCTCTGGGACACATACTGCATCTTGCTCTAAAACTCCTATCAAATAGGTGAATTTTTGAAGACATTCTGAGAATATTGATTCCTGCTTCATCAAAAGTAGCTTGATTTACAGCAATGTAGATGTTACTCACTGGCTATTCTCTATTCTAAAGGGAGGATTCATCTAGACAGTTCTGCTGATAATGTCCTATAGTAAGTGAAGCAAGGAAGTCTTTGCAGAATGGGTGGTGCTTATCCCTGGTCACATGGGGAGTTGGAGTCACAAGTTCTTGGTACAGTGCCTTTTTCCTTACAGATTGCTAGGATCATCATGAGCAATTAGACAGAGATGAGTCGAGGTAGTCTTCTGCAGAGTGCATTTTAATGGCTTTGATTGAAGCAGAAATACTGTTCACTTTAGCACAGTTCTTGCTACAAGGAGGCTCATCTTAGCCAGAAGAAAATAGCCGATACAGTTTTGCTTTTATGTGGTGGTTGAGCAAGTTATGGGCCTGAACTAACCCTTGAATTGCAAACCATTTCTGAATCTATTTCCTGAAGTGGAAAAACTCCTGTGCTTTTAGCCTGAATAGCCTGAGTGGCTTGTCACACACAAAACACAAGTAAAGCATCAAGGGAGAACTGAGTATCTTCAGTTCACTTGGCTTATGAACTCTGAGATGGAGATTCAAGTATCTCTTCACGTAGATGTGCTAATCAGTATTTCTGCTGATTTAGGGAAAACTGTGACTTGAACCTTCATCTCAGTAAGGCTAACTTGCATAGGTAGAAACTTGGCAAGGTCAAAGCTACTGCCATTTGTAGCAGGAGTCTTGAGGAAAAGAGCAGAATCTTTCATCCTTCATAGCCTTCTCCATCAGTAAACAGTTTTAAAATAAATCCTGATCCCTCTCTGTATAGGTCTTTTGGTCAGTGAAGCTCTCAGAAATGGTGCTTTATAAAAATAACGCTTTGCCATGAGTAAATCTGAGCTCTCGATTAACAAAAGAATTTATGTATCAGCTTCCTTTAAATTGACATGAAATATGAGCATAGATGACTGTCTGTGTAACTGTAAGGTAATGTGGGAGAAAACTATCTTGGAGATGAACAGTGACTAGTAGCTGAAGTTACTCATGTCAGTTTCCCTGAGAAGCTTCCCCCCCCCCCCTCCCCTTAGTTGCAAGTGTATATAGGTCTGTAACAAGTATCTGTGTCTCCTACATTGTAAAAAACTGACCTTGGAAGGTACATTTAGCTGTAACTTCATGTTCATATATCAGAAACACAGTAACAAAACATAAAGCATGGTTCAAATTAAGTTTGTTATGCCGTGGCAAACTTGCAGAGTTGTTTGGTACTGAAATATTCGTAGAGTTTGATTTTGAGATTGGAATCTGATTTTACGGCAATCAAATTGTAGACAGAATAGCTAAGAAGTGATTATTTGAAGACATGGTTCAAAAGTAAGCAAGTTTCAGCAAAAGTGATAATAGGCCACTACATGGCTGCAGTATTTTTGGTTGGAGGAGGTTGTAGAAGTCAAGCTTCACTTGAGAATGAAGTGAAATTACTGTGAAATAATGAAATAAAACATCTCTACAAATGGTTTGACATATTCTTATTTCCAAATCATGGTCTTGTGGAAAAAAAAAACCTCTGAACTATTTCGAAACAGCTTTGGAAGTATGTAGAAAAGAAATTCCCACAACACTTTTCTTCTCTCTTCTTTCTGCTTCATCTTGTCTAGTCTTGTTCAGTTATCACCTGTGAACCTCTTCAGGTGTACTGAAAATATCTCAGAACCAGTGAGTCCGTGAATTATACGCAGTCTCCTTCAATCATCTCTGCTTGTCAGTCAGCATAACTTATAATTCTTACTCAGGCAGCAGTTGAAGGAATGAGCAGGTGTGGCTTCAGTGAGAGAAAAAGTTGTATGTTTTGGTAATAAGCACAGCCTTATTGCAAACTTAAAGCAATGGGAATGATTACACTTAAGATACCTACATATATAAATTGTTCAGCAGTGGTTCAGACAGAGTATTGTTTTTGTCATTATATAATGAATACAAAAGTGTATTGAACAATATCTGTTTGTACTGCTATAAAAGGGTTTTAGTTCAATGTTCTTGTATGGAGAAGATGCAACAGTGAGTGAATAACCATGCTAGAGGAGTTGGATGGACAAGATGACAATCTAAAAAGGAGTACTTCAATTTCTCATCAGCTGTATCAAAGGTTCGCTTGGCTTGCAGTCTGCCTGTTCTTATCAGCAAGAAATTCCTGCTCCAGTTAGTTTGCATGACTGAAGTACCAAAGCATGGTAACTTGAAGCTGAGTCTTTACTTTGTTACTGAAGTAAGTCTTTTTGAGCAAAGTTAGGCATTAGAGATGTGTTTGAATCATTTGGTAACTGTGTAGTTGTGACAGAAAAGGGAGGCTCTTTTAAGTGAAATATTTGTCAAAGCCAGCAATTCCTACTTGTTTGCAGAGTAACACAGCTTTTATGTCAGAGCTCAGAGACAGATTAATCTGTCTTGTAAGAATGAATTAATAAAGACTGAAATTGCCAGCATGAAATACTGTTGCTGAAGGAATAGTACTATCAGCAAAAGCACTGGCCTTGTTTTGCTGTCAGTTGCCTTGATGCTGACATAATCGTGAAATTTTTGGAAGGAGAGATTTAGATCTGCCTTTTCACCTTGAGAAAGCTTGGATTCCAGACTGCAATTTATCTTTGGAATTATTCAATCAATCTTAACTGTACCATAAGATTTAATTTGGATTTGATATAAACAGTAATGCCAGTTTTAAACTTTGTCTGAAAGGCAGCTATCTACATCAAATGGAGAAGATGAGAGTGTTTCAAATATGTACCTAAGCACACGTAAGGATTATCTTCCAGGACAGAAAACTTAGGACATACAAGCAAGTTGTAAGATGGTGGAGAGTACCCTAGATGCAGGTTTGCTTTATAGTCACAGAACTTTGGGAATAGAATGAGAATAATGCTTGAGTATTATTCTCAAGCAGGTGGGACCCCACCGGGAGTACTGCATCCAGTTCTGAAGCCCCCATTACAAGAAGGACGTGGTTGTGCTGGAGCATGTCCAGAGAAGGGCCACGAGGATGATCAAAGGGCTGGAGCACCTCTGCTATGAGGACAGACTGAAAGAGTTTGGGCTGTTCAGTCTGGAGAAGAGGAGGCTCTGAGGTGACCTACTTGTGGCCTTCCAGTATCTGAAGGGGGCCTATATAAAAGCTGAGGAGGGACTTTTTAGGTTCTCAGGTAGTGACAGGACTAGGGGGAATGGAGCAGAGCTGGAGATGGGTAGGTTCAGACTGGACATGAGGAGGAAGTTCTTCAGTATGAGAGTGGTGAGACCCTGGAATAGGTTGCCCAGAGAGGTGTTTAAGGCCAGGCTGGATGAGTCTCTGGCCAGCTTGATCTAGGGTCGGGTGTCCCTGCCCATGGCAGGGATGTTGGAACTAGATGATCCTTGTGGTCCCTTCCAACCCTGACTGATTCTATGATTCTCTTACCATTCAGTTCTTTTCTTCTCTGCAGCTGTATGATTGCCGTTAGGTTGCAGAGCATTAGATTTGTAAAGCAGAGTGTATGTCTTTTCTTAGTTTGGTTTTCCCCTTTCTATTATCTGTGAAGATTGATTACAGTTTAAACTGAGCAATGTCATCAAAAAACTGAAGCAAAAAAAAAGTCTCATCATATGTCTTCAACAAAATTTCTGAGAACAATACATCTTTTGCAGTTTAAGTGCTGTTAAGCTATCCTGATGAAGAAGCTTAGTCTACAGGAGTTGCTTGGCAAGGTTCAGTTTGTTGAATTGGTTTTGTTCATAGAAGACTATTCTTTGTGTAACATAGCAAATTCCTTCTAGCAGAAATGTTTCTACATTAATGCTAGGTATATCAGTCATGATTATCTCAATGTTTCTGTGACTAACTTATCAAAATCTATCCCATCCTCCTCTCATGATGCTTTGAAATCTGTTCTTTGGGTCAGTACACTTAATGTGGTGTTTTCATCATCTGTGCCTCGTTCTCTGGCTTTCAAGTGAAAACCTTACTAGATTCTGTGTCTTGTGTTTTAAAGAGTTGGTTGTGCAGGAAGTATGTGGTGCTTTTATGGGCAGGTACAGAGCTGACATCACTAGTTCAGGTATAACAAGGTACGGGACTGCTGCACTTGGATGAGTGAATGGAAAAGTACACAACAGCAACCTTAAGGAAAATCCCATGTCCATCAGCATCTAAATCACCTTTAGATCTTACTAAAGGCATTTTTTGGAATTTAGGCAGTCAGAATAGACCTGTGTTTTATCTCTACTACTGCAAAAGCTAGCCTTTGAAGAAGATTGATGACTTCATTCAAGAGGTTGCATGAAATGATTAGCATCTTTGGAGAGGAGTAATGCCTCTGCAATGCTTTATTGTAACGGTAAGATGACATCTGTGACAACAGTTAGGCTGTCAGTGCAAATGCAGTATCATTACACGTCACGTGCCATTTATGAATCAATTATACTAGCCTGTGTTCACATTTAAGAGGAACATAAAAGTGCAGTGTTTCAAGTCTGTTTCTTTAGTTTTTTGCAGGCAGTCTTCTCTTCTATTGGGAGTAATATAACCCAACACCCAAATATCTTTTCCCATCTTCCTTTCTGTGTCCTGAAGCTGCTTCCTTGATATGGATGGCTAAACATAAAGCATAACAGCAGTCTAAGTGCAGCTAAGTCATGTAAGAATGCCAAAAATCAGGACTAATTTAATTATTTGAGAAACTTCAGCAAACGTCTTACCTGTAGTTAAAATCTGCATTATTTTTTCAATGGAATCTTAAGGATTTATGATAAATCTTCATGGTTTTTATTTTATTCAATTTTTTTTGGGAAAGATTTGATGTATGAATTCAAGATTTAAAATGTATAGTCTCTCTTTTACTAATACGCAAATGCGATGGTTTGGGACCTCAAAGTAGGACAGCAAAGCACAAGTAGGTAAAGATTGCAAAGCATACAATTCTGAACAAACAGACAGAAACTTAGCTCTTTTTTTTTCTTTCTTGAGGTACCTGATACTCAATGTAAAATAATGTTAATAGCAAAGTAAATTGAGAATGTAGCCTTAGGGGATGTGAGTGGAGTTTCTGATTCTGGAAGTATTGCAGCAGCTTTCCTCTAAAGAAATAGAGGTGCATTTCCCTGTTTCTTTTTCTCTAGTAAGTGCCTCTAGCATTACAAAGCATTAAGAACCCATATTCTGATGAATAACAACAATACTTTTAAAGACTGCAAGGAATGCCACATCTTTTTCCTTGATTCAAGGTACTGTTCAGTGTTTAAAATGCAGAAGCCCTAATGACTTTATGATGTCTTCCTTGTTATTTTCTCCTTTTATATTTATTATCATGCTCTTGCTGTCTTCCTTGACCTAGTGTATTCTGACCAACGTAACTGGTTTGCTTGGTGCTTGATAGATCAGACTTTGCGAGTAGATAGAAAACATCAACATAAACAAGAAAGAATAGAAAAAGGACTTGCCTCTAAGCTCTCTGGGATCTGAGAACAGAATCTTACAACTCTGACCATAGAACAAAATGATTTTAGAGAAAAAGAGCAATAAGCATGAAGTGTCATGGAAATTCATACCATACTCTATGACTATAGTACCTTCAAAAGGCACACTGTCACAGTTGCTAGTATTAAACACTACGCAGGAAGAGGAGTGAGACTAAAATTCATGGATACTTTCATAGAGCATTGGGAATTGATTCAAGAACAGGGGTGTTATGGAGACACTAAAGACAAGAGAATTGAAGACTTGAAAGACTGCAGAGCTGATAAGTCTCACTGGATCTTGGAGCTAAGGTGGCCTTTTTTCACTGAGTTGGAACCATTCTGTGCAGGGTAAATAACACAAAAGAATACGAGACAGTTGCAAATACCCAGAAGTTCAGTCTCAAAGCCTTCCGAAATTCTAGCTGAGTTCTGAGTCTAATTCATACAACATCCACAGTTTCCTCAGTAGTCTTCATCTCTGATTTGTCAGGGATTGTCCTGCTCAGAGCAGGTGTTTGCTAGCTAGATTTCTTGTTAGTTTGATTCTGTTAAGCTCCCATGGTCCTCCTAAAGGTGAAAATTTGATTGCAGCTATTCAGTGTTCCCAAGAAGCTTCCCTAAATAAGCTTTTTGTTGCATTTGTTGCAGGGACTTCTCTTATGTCATTTGGTACCTCATGTGCTGGTGGAAATAAGATATTTTTACCTAACTGTTGTAACACATTTTAAAATTACATTTTAAAGAAAAATAGTTCTTATGTTGTACATAGGCTTCACTACAGACCAATGGTGAAAAGATCTGAATTCCATATGTTCTGAATAGGAAAATACATAAATGGAGTGATGGCATTAAAACCAAGAGGTGTGCAGAGTTTGCTTTTATAAGCCACACACAGTGAATAGAGTTGAAATACTTTAAATTCACAGATTCAGCAGAAGATAATTAGAAGTGAACTACAGTTGTCTTCTCAGATGGGCAAGTTGTGGGTTGTTGCATTTGTGGGTGTTTTTTGGTGTGCGTAGAATGTCTTAGTTCTCATGAAAATCATTGGGAAGTCAGGAGCAGTTACGCTGAAGCATGTCTGTAGTACCTTGGAAAGTTGGTCTTGTCTCCTGTAACAATTTTGTTGTTACTTAAGGTAGTGAGTTGTGCATGCCATTTTCTCTTTAGTTCCCAAAGGTAGTCTTCACTCATTTTCTGCAGTGTTTGGGCTGAAGTTAACAGTGTTCTTCTCTGCCCTAATGTAATGTTGTGGCCAAAAAAAGCTTTTCACTAGAGGGGATAATTTAGATTACCATTGGAAGAATGTTCTCGGCTTCCTGACCATGCTGCTCATACACTAGCAATGTGCTTTTGCATTCTAGAAGAATGAAGGTCTCTGGAAATTCTAGCACTGTAGAATTGGCAAGATAAATATGCATGGAAATTGGTAAAGTTTGGCTTCAGATCACTTGCCACTGAGCCAGACAAGTAGAATTAGATAGCTTTTATGGGAGACAAATAATACAAGAGTATAAGATCTGGCTTGGCAAATGTGGTTATTAAATTTCATTGGTTCCAGTAACATCGGGCATATGATGGCAGATATGGAAATTAATTATATGTTCACAGAACTTCATAGCAGTTGTGTTAGTCTGCCCATCGAAATATATATATATTAAAAAAAAGAGATACTGATTAATAATTTGTGTTTGATATATGGACACTGATGGGAATAATGTTTCTGAGTAGGTAAGGAAGCTTTTATGCCACTGTAGCTGCCAGGTTTCTTACAGACTAAAGGAAAGTACCATTTTTGCTATCTCTAAGCAGCAAGGACATGTTGACAGCCTTGGTTTTCCAGCACAATCTTATTACACAAATTTATTTGTCACTGCTTCAAGAAAAAAAATAAACTTTCCTTCACACTTGGAAGGAAGTTTCTCTAGGAAAAGTATCTTTATTTACTCAGTATTTTTGTTTAGATGGTCTTAAAATTAAGAAGAATGAAACGTATATGAAATTTGTTTCATTAGTGCTGCTTTTGCCTATCACCAGTCTGCCAGATATGCTTCACCTAGCAGCTGTCTATTCCACAGTGCTATGACCATCTGAAGAAAAATTTGGTCCCATTCACAGTAGTCTGGAACTTGAAAATACTGTTAACTCTCTGACAGCATGGATCACAGACACTGCAATATCTTAAGGTGCTCAAACGTTGGAATGTACGAACATGAAACTTCCTCATGCTGTAATGATGGAATCATACAATGGTTTAGGTTGGAAAGGACCGCTAAGATCTTCCAGTATGAACCCTCTGCCATAGACAGGGACATCTCCTACTAGAATGGGTTGATCAAGGCTTCATCCATCCTGACCTTGAGCACTTCCAGGGAGGGAGCATCCACAACCTCCCTGGGCAACCTGTTTCAGTGCCTTACCACCCTCACTGTAAAGAACCCTTTCCTAAGATCTGGTTTGAATCTCCCCTCTTCTAGTTTAAACCCATCCAAGATATATGAGGCAGAATTTCACATGCAAAACTGAAATTTTTTGAGGATCTCATGTATAGAAAGCAGCCCTCCTAGTGCTGTTGAAGCAAACTGTGAATGAAGCAGAGGAAATTATTGTGTTTGCTGGTTAAAAGTAATGTTGGAGGATCTTAGAGTCATAGAATGGTTTATGTTTGAAGGGGCCTCAAAGACTATCTAGTTCCAACCCTCCACCACAGGCAGGGACACCTCCTTCTAGAACAGGTTGCTCAAGGCCTCATCCAACCTAGCTGTGAACACCTCCAGTGAGGAAGCATCCACAACCTCCCTGGGCAACCTGTTCCAGTGTTTCACCACCCTCACTGTAAAGAACGGCTCCCTAACATCTAGTTTAAGTCTCCCTTCTTCCAGTTTAAACCCATTACTCCTCGTCCTGTCATTACAAAACCTTGTAAATAATCCCTCCCCAGCCCTTCTGTAGGCCCCCTTCAGATACCAGAAGGCTACTACAAGGTCTCCTCGAAGCCATCTCTTCTCCAGGCTGAAAAGCCTCAACTCTTGCAGCCTGCCCTCATAGGAGAGGTGCTCCAGCCCTCTGGTCATTTTTGTGGCCCTCTTCTGGACTTGCTCCAACAGTTTGATGTCCTTCTTGTGTTGGGTGCTCCAGAACTGGACACAGTACTCCAGGTGGGGTCTCACAAGAACAGAGTAAAGGCGGAGAATCACCTCCCTTGCTCTGCTGCCATGCTTTTCTTGATGCAGCCCAGGATACAGTTGCTGTCTGGGCTGCACTTGCACACTGCCAGCTCATGTTGAGCTTTTCATCAACCCAGACCTCCACGTCCTTTTCCTAGGGCTGCTCTCCAGCCATTTGCAACCCAGCCTGTATCTGTTCTTGAGATTGTGCCAACGCAGGTGCAAGAACTCACACTTGGCCTTGTTGAGTTTCCTGAGGTTGGCCTGGGCCCACCTCTCCAGCGGGTCCAGGTCCTTGTGGATGGCATCCCTTCCTTCTAGCAAGTTGACTGTGCCACACAACTTGGTGTCTTGTTAAGGTGTAAATAATCCTGTGAGAATGAATTATCACCAGGATCTTGAACATCCTTGAAAGTAAGGATTTTCAGTTAATTCGGTTTCTGCTTGAGAGAGGGTCTGTAAGTTTTAATTCCTTTTCCCTGGATCGTTATGTAGGTTTAGGATCTTTATAATTAGCTTAATTCCTGACTAGGCTTGTTTGCACTAGAGAATGTGCTTTCCAAGACAGAGGCAAAAAGGCCTCTTTATAATGTCTTCATAATACATTATAATATCATTCAGTTGTATTGCACCTGAGTTCTGAGGGATGCAGAAATTCACTGCAACTTGCAGGTACTGTTATTCTTGAGAGAGGAATTTAATTGGAGTTTTTAGAAGTAAATATATGTCAAGATTGAGAATGATTAAGATAACTTAAAGTTTTCCATGTTCTGGGAAAAGTAACATCTGCTAGAGAGATACTGTTACGTTTGGACTGGGTTGTCTGTGGTGGTGTTTTGGTTCTTTGGATTGTTTTTTGTTTGGGGTGTTTTTTTTTTGATGGCATCGTATTTCAGCAAAATAAATATGACTTAGAACTAAAAAGGTGACATGGTAGTTGCTGTTATGTACCTAATAAAACTCAGAGAAGTATTGCTTGCTTTTTAATTATCTGAAGTGTTTTAAGCAATCAGTACAGTTTTCTTGAAGGTAATGTTTTGTCTTCCCTCCCCTAATTAAGGATAAATGAGCAAGCTCCCTTGCTGGAGAACTGAGAGGTCTTCTTTTCGAGTTTAATTTGCAGCACTTGGTGGAGGAGTCAAGTAATCTAATTAAATGACCTCATTTAAATTTTGTAGTCACCTAAGAGTTGGTAGGCAGATGTGGAAAGGGAATTATCCACAGAGCATAACTGTTAAGTTAGCAGCTTTCTAATGTAACTTTTTAAATGAACTTTTTTGTTAGTTGGTATTTCTTTTGCCATATTTACAGTACGATGCTTGCTGTGAATTCATCATGATGTTAGAGGCCATTTTTTAAATGTGTGAGTTATTTTTAAAAGTGTACTTAATTACCTTTACATATTTGACAAAGTAAATGTCTTTGACAAGCTGTACAGGTATAGCGTAGACAAGATTCTTTATGAGTACAGACTTAAAAGTGAAATGCTGTGAATGCTTTTCTTAGTAGATGACGTTGATAGTGCTTTTTGAGATAAGTCGAACATTAGATATCTAAGTACACATACAGGCACTTGTTACACATAGTGAGTTAAAAATTTTCCTCCTGCCAGAGGAAATTTTTGTGCGCTTCTTTGTACACCTAGGTGAAGGTTATGTCTCTGGTGTGTAAGAATTCACTTAGTATTTGGAAACTGGATTTGCGTGTTTTTATCATTTGGTAGGATGTGGACTCTGAGTATATTTCTCTTTCTGTCTTTTTAATGTGGGTCTTCCAGAAGTACAGCTCTGGGGCATCCTATTAATTTACAAAATCCTAAGGGTACTTCAGTTTGCATAAATTTAATGCTCCTTTGATTTTATCTTAAGTGTTTCTTAGTGAGTTCTTACAGCTTGGGAAGTGAGTCACTTTAAGGTAATGCTTGCTGTGGTAACTGAGATATTTTCTATACCCCGAATAAGTATGTTGTTAATTGCTATGTGTTTAGTCTCATCATGATTGTCATGGTTTCAAAATTTGTTTTTTTTTCCAGTCCTTTCAGTTGTATGTAGGCCTCCCTAAAGAGAAACATGGTTAAGGGTTTCAGGGAATAACATATGAATGACCAAAATTCTCATGTGAGTCAAGGCAATCCTGAGCACAAATAGAGGCTGGGCAGTGACTGGCTGGAGAACAGCTCTGAGGAGAGGGACTTGGAGATGCTGGTGCATGAGAAGCTCAGCATGAGCCAGCAGTGTGCACTTGCAGCCCAGAGAGCCAACCAGAGCCTGGGCTGCATCAGGAGAAATGTGGCCAGCAAGTTGAGGGAGGTGATTCTCCCCCTCTACTCTGCTGTGCTGACACCCCACCTGGAGTACTGCATCCAGTTCTGGAGCCCCTGTTACAAGAAGGATGTGGAGATGCTGGAGCATGTCCAGAGAAGGGCCACGAGGATGATCAAAGGGCTGGAGCACCTCTGCTATGAGGACAGACTGAAAGAGTTTGGGCTGTTCAGTCTGGAGAAGAGGAGGCTCTGAGGTGACCTACTTGTGGCCTTCCAGTATCTGAAGGGGGGCTACAAAAAAGCTGAGGAGGGACTTCCTAGGCTCTCAGGGAGTGACAGGACTAGGGGGAATGGAGCAGAGCTGGAAGTGGGGAAGTTGAAATTGGACGTGAGGAGGAAGTTCTTCAGTATGAGAGTGGTGAGAGCTTGGAATGGGTTGCCCAGGGAGGTGGTTGAGGCCCTGTCCCTGGAGGTGGATGAGGCTCTGGCCAGCTTGATCTAAGGTAGGGTCTAGGGAGGTTTGGAACTAGATGCTCCTTGTGGTCCCTTCCAACCCCGACTGATTCTATGATTCTGTGTCTATACATCATTATAAAACCAGGGGTTGGAACTGACAAAAATATAAAATCCAGGCTAGCGAAAGTGAGATACCTGTTTGCAACTGTCTTGAAAAAGCATAAACCTATCTTGCAAATAGAAAATTTAACACAAGAGTAAAACCTGTCTTAAGTTGCAGCATGGGAACTGGATACTTCTTAAGGCTTTGTTGTCTGAGTTGCAAGTCTTTAATAGTAGCATTTATGCAATTTGTTTGCGTCATACAGCCAGGTAAAGCAAAGTAATGTTCAAAAGGGTCATACAGCTATAGTTGCCCAAGTTGTAGGATTGATATATAGATGAGCATGGAAGAAGCAAAAAGCCAGGAGATCAGAATTCTCAAGGCTAAATTTTCTGAGGGAAAGCTGTGTCTGTAAAACCGATTTGGCATTTAAAAAGTAAACGTGATATAAAATAAGCCAAAATGACTGGACTAAATTGAGAAGCAACACATCTTCATTAAGGATGGTAGTGGAGTTCCTGTATTCCAAATCAGATCGATGTGAATGAAATTGAAGATAGAAAGGAATGCACAAATTATGCAATTAGCTTTTTATCTCATTCTTCTGTAGCTTGGGTAATGTGTTCATGTATCACCATGGAGAAGTGAAAATTTTGATTTCTCATATTAATACTTACCTTTTGCAACTATCACCGTGTACCTCAAATCTTATATGTGAATAGGAAGCTCTTAAAATAGCTGTGGTGAAGGTGGATAAGGAGTGACATAAGCCATTGGGTAAACTGGAAAAAAAACAAATTAAGTTGTCATGAGATTTTTTTCTAGATTTTGCAGTATTACATTGTTGACCACGAGTTTGTGCCATTTCTCATTTGTGTTTTTTTTACATTCAATTTGTTGATCAAACTAAGCTCAAAATACCCTTTTAAAAGCACATTTTATAGATTTCAAGAACCAGCTTATCTATAGAATGAAAGTTGTAGGAGGGAGGTGTGACTTGAGTTACTGTTACATAATTGCTGGTGAAAGGTATATCTCTGGAGCTCACAATTTGTATTGTGATACTTTCAATCCCTATGGCATATTTAGGCACAGGGAAGTAGCAAATAGACAGATGGAAATGTATATAAAATCAAAGAATATTAGGGATTGGAAGGCATCTTGAAAGATTGAGTCCAACCTCCCTGTCAGAGCAAGATCACCTAGAGCAGGCTGCACAGGAAAACATCCAAGGTTTTGAATGCCTCCAGAAAAGGAGACCCCAGGAGGGGCTCTCAACCACCCTTCCACCTTCTTCCCACCCCTCTACCTTACCCCAGACTTTGCCTTAGGTTCAAGGTGAGTTTGGAGGGTTGGCCAGGGGGTTAGGAAGCAGAAGGATTAGTCACATGTATGGCAGGTTAGAGGGAGAGAAAAGTGCAGCCCAAAAACCAGAGAGAGACTCCTTTATCTATGTTTGTGTTCTTGTTTTTAATCCATCTCAGCAAGCCTATGAGTGAAGTAGACATCACCATTGTTTCCTCTTCACAGCCTATAATCTAATTCTTCTCACCAAAATACCCCAGCTAGGCTCAAACTAGCACAACCCTTTTTAGAGAAAAGGTCTGCACAGAATATGAAGTAGAAGCTGAAGCAACCTGATATAGTGGCAGGTGTCCTTGCCTGTGGTGGCATGTTGAAACTAGATCATCTTTGAGGTCCAATTCTGTGATTCTAAGAGAGATATTCTGTTGTGTAATATGTGTTTGATTCAAGTCTAATTTTTTTTTGTTGTTGTTGTTGTTTTGTAGATTCAAGCACCATTTAAGGACCAATGTACCCAATAGCTCATGGAAGAAAAAAATCAAATCAGGACGTCCTTGGTTTCCAGACTACCAAAATATGGAACCAAAACTTTAGGAAGTGTTTTGCAACCAATGTCAAACGGGACTGCTGTTAGTCTAGCAGGGAATAATGGTGGCAAAAATATTGGCAAGCACAATGGCACTGTTCATATGTCTTCCTTTTCTTTCAACTGGAAAAAATCTAATAAATACCAACTTGATGATCAAAACAGCAGAGAGACCAACTCTAAACATAACTACAATGAAAAATTAATTGATTCGGAGAAGTATTCTCAATCCCAAAGAGCATTGGGTAACAATGTGCTCAGGGTGGGTTTGAACAATACTGCTTTAGTTGCATCAAAAGTGGCAAAGCAAACCAATATGTTTGTGTCTTCTACTGAGGAATTAAACCCAAAGTCTTTGCCTGGGCTCTCTAGTTCAGCAAAATTCACCAAAGGTACCCTGTCAGGAAGGACTTCATATTCTGGGCTTAATGCTCCAAAATCACATTTAAATGGTTTCTATGGAAATAGGCCAGTGGTCGGTTTGCAGAGACCTAGAGCCAATTCCACCACCACAAGGACAAGTTCAGGAGAAAGCCTGGCCCAATCTACAGATAATAGCAAGTCTTTTTCCTGTGAAAAAATGGTAAGATCACAAAGTTTTTCACATTCCATTCAAAATTCTTTCCTTCCCACTACATCTTTAACCAGATCACATTCCTTTAATAAAGCTGTGGATCTTACAAGGCCTTATCATAGTCAAAATATAACTGCCAGGACATCTCAGAGGTCAACTTTGTTGTCAAGAAATGCACGTCAGTTGGATGTACCCAATGGAAACGAATCTGTGAAGTATGGATTCACCAGCCCCTACTGTGGTATGTCAGTTTCTTGTTCGAAGAAGCCCCCAGTGTCAAATGGGTCTGGGTCAGCACCTTCTTTTGGATACAGATTAAGTCGACCTTCTCTGCTGAAGCCTACCAGGCAGCGATTTGCGGGAAATATGGTGGATGGCAGCAAAAGTACAACTCCTGACGTGTGCATCATGGAGAACTCTGAAATTTCAACAAATATTAATAGAACAAATGAGAAAAACAGTATTATAGAGAGCAGTGTTCAAGGAACAGAATCTGATGAGGGCTTACATGAAAGTATAGGAAAACGTGGTTCCAAAGTCATGTGTATGAGCGATGATGGAGATGAAATATCTATATCTTCTTTGTCATCCTCTGAAAAAAATGATTTGAGTGAAGACTTCAGTGATGATTTCATAGATATAGAAGACCCAAACAGAACTGTACAAATACAAAAAAAGGAGAGCTGCCTTGAGGAATTGGAGAGTGGGAGTATAACTACAGTTGAGCCATTCACTTCTCTCAAGGAAACTGGAGGATCATGCTGTAATGCTGATGACTGGCTTGATATAAATGTGTCTGGTAAATACTTTATGTTCTGCTCGAAATTTTAGCTACTAAAGATTCTGTAACTAAGTTGCTTTATATAATTGCCCCTTGCTTTTGGATCATGGAACTTGGCTTTATGCTGGGCTATTTATTTCTTACAGTACTTATTCTGCATGATAGCTCTCTTTCTTGAGCATCACTTGGAAGGGCACCTTTCCTTGGGTTAAAACTTAATGATACTTCATTTAATCATTCTTGCAGTGTGGTTGTGAGATTTCTTGTATCCTGCTTTGCCATGCTTTTCTATGGACTGATGATCTTTTTAGAAAAATTTTCTTCCTCCCTTGCCCTCTCTGCAGTCAAAAGAACTGCTTCAGAATAGTAGGGATGAGTCTAGGCTACATAACTGAATCACTTAAATTATAACTAGAAATGTTAATGTTGGTTTTTCCTGACACATGCTGCATTATTTCTGTAAGAATTAGTGGAGAAGACATGTTTTAGAAGCCACATTTTCACTAGGCCTGTCATAGTACACACTTCTTTTAAGAGAAGCTACATCTGAAAGACTGGATGCAAAGCATGTGCTGTTGAAGTCACCTTTGAATATGTTAAAAAGATAGAGAATTTTAGAAAGTAGTTTACATGGTGGGTGAACTAATGCAGTGTAAAAGACAAGCAAAGTGTAGGTTGAAAGGATACTTAGTTGAGGCTACCAAACCAGCTTGAACTGTTTTGCCTTCTAGGATGAGCAAGCAATACTGTAGAATTCTTTCAGATATTTCTGCTACGATACAGTTTCAGAACAGTTAATGCACCAATAATACACACATTAATTGTTATTTTTGGAATATCAGGTTGGTTTTGGAATCTTAACTCCTCTCGTTTCCTTTAAGCAGTGGATGACAACAGTGAAAGCACAAAGCATACTGCTGAGAATATGATTTCTCCAGAGATGAATTACAGAGCGGGGTCCTCTTTTGAGCTTTCTCCATCTGACAGTTCTGATGGTACCTATATGTGGGATGAAGAAGGATTGGAGCCTATTGGAAGTGTCCATCCATGTGGAAGCTATGAATCTTCAGAAATGAACAGCATAGTATGTATTCTATAATTCTATTTATTTGCATAACTTGCACAATTTTACTGCTTGGAGATTATTTTTCATTAAGTACATTTCTAAAAGCAGCAATTATGTATTTTTTTTACTTGATAATATTTTAAATGTTTGGGTTTTTTTCCTGTGGTTTGATAATTTTGAGAAACCTCTTATTTGGAATGTTTCTGTGTAGATGACCCTGTTTAGGCCTTTTTATTTTCCCCTTATGCTCAAGTTAGGACTAAATAGATCCTTCCTTTTGCTCATAAAGAAGAAAGGAGTTAATTTCTGCACATTATAGGTTAAATATCTCCTACCAATGTCTAAATAGAGGAGTGAAAAGGCAAGAAAATAGCTATCAACTATTTGATGCTTCATAGATCTTCTGGTTTCTCTACTGTAGGAATCTTTTTGAGGGGAAATTTGATTTCTCAGTTTGTCTAAGCATAATATCCTTAACTTTAGATATCTGACTGTATCGGACAGGTCTCTCTTTGTAGGTCTCAAATGTGATACACACAATGCATAACCTTTTTCCTATTGCTAAATTATCACAGAATCGTAGAATAGCCTAAACTGGAAGAGACTTTAAGAGATCATCTACTGCAACCTCCCCACTATGGGCAGGGATGCCTCTCAGCTAGATTCAACTGCTCGTGGCCTCTTACAGCCTGACCTCGAAACATCCCCAGGAGGAAATGTCCACAACCTTCCTGGACCATCTATTCCAGAGTCTCGCCATCCTTCTACTGAAGAGCTTTTTCCTAAGATCCAGTCTAAACCTACTCTTACTCAGCTTAAAACTTTTCCTGCTTCAGACACCCTTATGGAAAGGCCCTCTCCAGCCTTCCTGTAGGATCCCATCAGGTACTGGAAGGCAGCAGTAAGGTCCTCTCAGTCTTCCTTTTTCTAGAGTGAGCAATCTAAGCTTCCTTAGCCTGTGCTCATAGCAGAGGTGTTCCAGCCTTGGATGGTCTTTGCTCCAACATATCCCTTCTTACGATGAGGACATCAGAACTGGATATGGTATTTGAGGTGAGGTCTCACAAAAGCAGAGTAAAGGGGCAGAATTGTTTCTCTTGACCCTGCTGGCCACACTCCTCTTGCTGCAGCCCATGACATGATTTGCCTTCTGGGCTGCATGAGCACACTGCTGTCTTGTGTCTCACCCCTAAGTCTCTTTCTTCAGGGCTACTCTCAACCCAATCTCTACCCAGCATGATCTACAAGTAATATCAGTCAATCTGAAGCATGGATGCAGTCTTTGCAGTGCTGTGACTTGCAAACTGAAATCAGAGAGCTGCCTGTGGGGTTTTGGTGGATGAGTAGAATATTGTCTGTCCTTCTTAATTTTATCTGAGCAGACTTTTGTGTTAAGCAGCTCAGATTTTATTAACAGAATATTAAGAATGGGAACTTTTAACTAAAAGAATTTTGTATAAAGAGTGTGTCATATTTTGTGAGTTTCGAGTGTGTACCACCTCAGTAGTATAAATACCAGTTTTGGACTTGCACAAGAATTGTGACAGCTCAGCCTTTGATTTGTAATTTTAGTAGGGTTGTCTGCTCTAGCCCAAGAGCAGAACAATAGAGACTTATGAAAATTTGACATAGCTATTTTTATGTGAACTTTGTGCAAATTCATGATATATTTTTAGCTGCGTATGGTATCATTTGCTTTCTTGTTAAATTATGATCTTGAGATATAGTGCTTAAAAGAGTTTTTTAAAACACTTAGTAATTTTGCATGGTAATTGTGATCAGCTTGAAAAAGCAGTGTGAGACGTTTCCAATATAAGCTTTGTAGCTTTATGTTTATAGGGGACAAAAGTGTTTAATGCAGGCCACTGCAAAAACAGATGTGCACATTTATGCCAGGAAAAAAAGGTAAATTTTGAAAATTTGGCTTTTCAGTTTTAAATATAGGTATTTTTGATGTGCACAGTGTAACTTACCACACAAATGAAACAACAAATTCTTTTCCACGCTTTTGGAACAGCAGTTGTTGGCTACATGTGACCTACATGCATTAATTTGTGTGTGTATGACTTGATAATCGATGTTCTGACAGAAGCTGTTTAAAGTCTCATGAAACAGAGACACATTAGATGGTTTTGACATTTTTTTTAAATTTTGGTTTATTTCTTCCTTTATTTAAATTGAATAGTTTTCAGAGCGGGCTTAAAAATGGCAGAATAGATTTATTGGGTTATGTGAAAATGGAGAAAGGAGAAGATGGTAGGTAAGATTTACTATTGAAAATGGAAAGTAATTTAGATTTTCACTCATTTTTATCCTGTTAGTGCTGTTCCAGAATTATAGTGCTTATTGTACTATGAAGCACCAACAATATATCTGGATTTTTTACAAGGCAGAAATGTATTTTCAGTCAGCTTTGATTTCGAGTGGGAATTGTCTCTCAAAAATGTTTATTGAATGCCTTATAGTGGTGGCACGTTTACCTTGTGCTTGTTGGTTTTGGTCAAAAGCATTATATATTTTCCTACTTTAGCCTAGAGACTAAACATTGATTTTTATAAGAAGAGGAATTTCTGATACATTTCAACTATTTCTGAATAATTCTGTTCTTGAGGAGGTTAATGTAAGCTTTTGTTCCATGTCTTTCCTTTTCTCTGCAGGCAATGAATTAAAAAGGTTAAAAAAATAGAAGTGAATGTGTAGAGAATAGTTGTTGTGATTAATCAGCACATTGTATGTTTTGATTGCTGAGAGATATGTGAACAAATTACATTGTTTTTATCCTCTAGTGTGGTGAGGATAAAAAGAGTTGTGCATGTCAAAGTCCAATTGATAGCAGTCAACTGGAAGAATTTTGAGTGCCTGAGCTATTACTGGACTGACTACCCTTTGGAATTAGTATTTCTAGAGAAATATCCAAAGCAGGCAGATAGTTGGTTCTGGAGTTTCTGTGCCATCAGGCTGGGGTGAGTAGAAGCATTGGAGCAGAGGAACAATTCTAGTAGATGGTGAGCGATTGGTAATGCTTAGTGCAAAACTCACCCTTTTCAAATTTCTGTCCTGCCATTGTATTGTCTTCTAAGCTACTAATATCCTTAAAATTGACAACTACCAACTGCTTTACTTAATTTTTTCTATGGATGGCAGAGCAGTTTTTCCTGGGTAGTTTTAGGTGAGAACTTTTTTGACTGTCTTGGAAAAGTATCTCATGCAGAGGTGATTTAACTAGGCCTTTGGAATGGTAACCAGAATGGAAGACAATGGAAGGATCTTACTGGTTAGTCAATCTTCTTGTTCCTCTTCTGGGAGAAGGTAGATATCTTTGCTGTTCTCAATAAAGCTTGGCTTTAAGTACATGGAGAGATGTGTGGAATAAACAAAACTCAGTGAAGGATCTAAAGAGGCTAGCTGAGCCAAGAGCTCAGCCAATATGGATGTTAGCCTTGAAATATTTCATTTGCATGTCCCTGTGTGCCACTTACCTTAAGCTGGTATTGCTAGTAACCTGTGTTTAGGATCGCAAGGTCATGTCCAAGTTCCATGCTCTTTTGTTCCTAAATCTTCATACTGTGTTCCAGAATTTGATGAAAAGGTGATGACTCACTTGAATTCTTGTATTCCAACTTCATTGTTTTAATCGTATTGGGAAAATCAAAGCAATTACACTGCAAGTATAGAAATCACAAATTAATAGAGGTTGGAAGAGACCTTTGGAGATTGAGTCCAACTGCCCTTCCAGAGCAGTTTTACGTAGAGCAGGTTGCACAGCAGGGTGATCAGGCAGGTTTTGAATGACTAGAGATGGAGTCTCTACCACTAGGGATGGAGTCTCTACCACCTCTCTGGGCAGTCTATTCAGTGTTCTACCGCTCCCAGAGTAAAGAATTTTCTACTCCCCATTTAGAGCGAACTCCCTATGTTCAAGTTTGTGTCCATTACCTGTCACTGAGCATGACTGAAAAAAAATTCTGACTTTTCTCATAGCCTCAATTTCTAAAAATAACTTCAGTTATGTTTAAATGTTTCCTTTTGGAAAACCATTAGACTGCTTATTTCTTATTTCAAAGCCTCAAAAGTTAGTGTCACCTTTGTGCCTTTAGTCTTCATAATGAACAGTTAATACTTGTGGACAAATTATGTTAGTGGGAGTTGCTTAGCATGACCGCGGTTAAGTTTTCAGTAGCTTAGCTGCTATTGAAACTCAGTCTGTATGATTACCTGTCCAAGTATGGAACTGACAGCGTAAGCTTGGTCAGTGTTTTCTGTCACCAGGATTCCTCTACTATTGTTTCTCAGCAGTTTTGCTGGTGGACAGTTTTTTGTTCATGCACGGACATGTAATGAAGTAGACACTGGTGTCAGAAGTATTGGTTTCATTGCGGAAATAAGCACTGTCTGCACTCCCAGTTGTCAACTATGCTCTAGTCTTCAACTTCGGAGCTTAACTATTACAGCAGTGGGAGGTAGTGAGAAATTGAATTGGCTTTTCTTTCTGTCTTCTGTGAGGTACCTGTCCCTGCTGTCAGATATTAGTAAGAGGTTATATGACCCAAAACCTCTTGTGATGTTGGTTTGAGATGCATGACATTTTATGAACAAGCTTTTATGGCAAATATCTGTCTTTTATTTGGGATGGGAAAGCAGGTATGCCTTTGAGAGCAGTTTGATTCAGAACTGGCACAGTAAATCTCATGCTGTTTTGGCTGGTAAAATTACTTGTACTCCTGTGTTTCTTTTGTGGTAGCTGTTAATGACAGCTTTGAATTTGTGTGCTGGAGAGAAAGCAGCAACTGATATATTGTGTGAAATAGGAGAAGAAATACTGATTATAATCAGCATTTATTTCATGAGCACGTGACATTTCATATGTTAGTTGGTAACTGCATAGCCAGTGTTACATTTTTAGTCTGAGTTTATAGCTGTTGCTTTAAAAATGTCTTTCTCTATTAATACCAAATCACATCACTTCTCAGTAACAGAAGGGCTTCAGAAATGCTCTCGTGTACTTCATCTAACTCTATTGCTGAAATTTTAAGTCTTACATGTTGTTTTTCTTACCGCTACTTCCAATCATAGTCAGCAGATAGATGTGTCCAAAAAGAACAGTAGTCTTAAAGTTGGAGTATTTTTCCAAGTTATTGGTATAAAGAAGAAAAGCATTAAAAAAAAAAATACAATAAATTGAGACTCTGGATCTAATGCACATAACTGGCTTTCTGAACGTTTTACAGATAACTTGATTAAAAAGGCTTAGCTTGGCACACTGTTTCCTTCTACTTTTTCCTAATAAGTGACAAGGACATGAGCATTAAATCCTTTCTCAGAATTATTTTCTGTTGTTAAGCATTAGAAATTTAGGGGAGGGGCAGTGTCTTCTACATGTTGGGATGAATTGTTTTTGTAGTGCACACAGCTTTGCTCCTTCTGGAGGAAACACATACACCTGATCTCATCCCTAGTTGTGATGGTTTGGGTATTACCCGCCTCCCCCACACTTTGAAAATCACCTAGGCTAGACTCAGCCATCTCTGGAAAATGAATGAAGCTTTATATCTACAGCTTAGCACAATATACGAGCAGATATTTACAATATATACATTTATATACAGAAATATACAAGTTAAAAGGTAATACAGAAACACATCCTCTAGTGGGAGGTGTCCCTGCCTATGGCAGGGGTTGGAGCTGGGTGATCCTTGAGGTCCCTTCCAACCTAAACCATTCTATGATTCTACAACATCCCTCCCAGAAACCTGAGTCCCCAGGAGGGGCTCCCAACCACCCTTCCAGTTTCTCCCACCCCGCTCTACCTTACCCCAGATGTTGCCTTGTGCCCAAGGAAGAATGGAGGGTCGGCCGGGGGGGTTAGGAAGCAGGTGGATTAATCAGAGAGATGGTAGATGAGGTTAGAGAGAAATGGAGGCCACAGCCTGGACAGAGAGTGAATGTCCTGTCTATGTTTATACTCTTGTTCTTATACATCTCAGCAAGCCTGTGAGTGAAGTAGACATCACCATGGTTTTTCTTTCGTAGCCTGTAATCTAGTTCTTCTCCCCAAGACGCTCTAGCTTCAGACTAGCACACTAGTCTTTTACAGTTCTAAATATAGCATGCGCTTCAACTTTTTTTTCTTTTCAAAACATTTAACATGGCGTTCAGGTCATACTGATACCAGCTACAGCCAGATACCACCTTAGAACTCTAATTGTTATCCTTTCTGAGGCTGGAAATTTTACAGTGCCATTTTTCCCCACATGAGAGGTGATTCTGAGTAAACAGCATTCCAGTATTTGTGTTTGAAATAATAGGAGAACTTGGGTTGGAAGGGACCTTAAGACATCATCTACTGCCACCTCCCTGCCATGGACAGGGATACCTCTCAACTAGATTTGGTTTCCCAAGGGCTTGTCCAACGTGACCTTGAACAGCCCCAGAGAAGAGGCATCTACAACCTCTCTGGACAACCTATTTCAGGGTCCCACCACCCTCATACTGAAGAATTTTTTCTTGATATCTGGTATAAATGTCTTGTGAAATGTGGTGAGAATATACTTTTGCAACACTGCAGGGTACAGGACACTTGCATTGTTGTTACAGATCATTTAGAGGTTGGTCAAAACAGAGTTTCTCAAAGAGGAGCTATTAGAGGATTGTTTTGTTTGGAATTAGAAACAAGTACATTAAGTTCACAGTGTATGAATAGAACACAATAATGCTGTGTAAGTGACCCTGTTTTGGGAGGGGTGTTGGACTTGATGGTGTCCAGAGGTGTCTTCAAACCTCTAACATTCTGTGATTCTGTATTCAGGTAACCGATGTCCTGGTAGCAGCCCTGCCCATGGTGTTCCTCTGAATTTTGTGATGGTGGTTTATTTTCTTTCTCAGCTGGTAGTTACTTGAAGCCTTCCTATCTTCCTTTCAGCTGAACTTCACAATCTTAATGCAAGTATCAGTCAGTGGAGTGAGATTTCATTCACTATTTTTGCCATTTAAGAGTATCTATAGCAATTTCATATTGCTTTATAGTATAAACTGCTCTATTATTTGTAGATAAACTTTAAAAACAATGCTGAACTTGTGATCAGTTGAATTTTTTTGAAAAAAACAACCCCAAAGTAATGGGTAGAAAGGATTAGTTTTCCTCAGCCTCTGCTACTTCTCTGTTATTATTTATGTTTACTGCTTATGGCTTTCTGGTGTTGTGCTCAGTAAAATGGAAATGTTCTGCTTAAAAGTAACTGCCAATTTAAAAAAAATAGGTTATGTTCTTAAATGTTGCTGGAATTCTTCAGAAAGACCATCCAAGTGCTTTCCCCTGCCTCATTCAGTTTCTGTAGTGTAGGTTTACTGCTGAAGGCTAGATGGCAGTCAAAGAATGCTTTTTATGTCTAGCATTTAACTTGGCTGTATGTTTGGCAAGGGCTATTGCTTGTGAATTGGTGAAATCTAAACAGAAAGATCATGGTTTCTGGTTTTCATCTTTCTCTCCCTTCATCATGCTATTGAATTTCAGATTTTTTACAGATCAACATGTGATTTTATAATAAAGTAACAGCACACCTCACATCCCCTCCCCCCCAGCAAATTTAGCTGCTGCTTAATATATAGTAGGTAATAAACTAATAATTATTTCCTATCTACTTTCAGTAAACATAGGGTGAACACACAAGGCCTTTATAAAATGTTTTCAAGAATAGTAAATATTGAAGACCATTGTATCTAATAGTTGAACAGAAAATATCTGGGATTTGCAAAACAAAGTTCTTGCTGCATTTTGTTGTCATGGCAACTTTGCTTTACAGAGCTTGAACAAAATGATGAAACACTTGTTTGGGTGTTTGGCTTTAATTATCTTTAGTGTGATTCAATGTACAGCAATTAAAACTCCCCTTTGTCTTAGTTTTGGTATCCTTCAGAGTTCTACCATTTTTCTTGCCTGGTGTTGTTTCCTCTGATTTTTATGCCTTAATTTACAAAGAGGTTTTTCTCTTCATCCTAGTTGTATTGTCTAGGATGTGCCTTCCTGTGTCTTGGTCTTCTGTCTCTCTTTTGTACCTTTACTTAAGAGTTCTGTTCAGCTCTTATTTAATGTTTCCCTTTTGGAGACTTGCATTGAATTCCTGTTTCCATATTTCTATCTGAAGTGTTGTCAAATGCTGAAAATATAACTGAAAAAGACCCTGGAAGTCTTCCTCATCTCTGCTGTCAGGCTTAAGTTGAAATTGACTTTTGCAGTTAGCTTTTGGCTGCCCTCCAGATGACTGATTTACATGTGCTTGAATGCTAGTTCTTTTTTTCTTTAAGTACCTGAAATGATACTTGGTCAGTTCCTGTACTATGCTCAAACTCTTCATGCCAGCCAAGTTATGTTTTTTAATAGTTCTTTCCCTTTACTTATGTTTATCTTATGCTTGTTGATTCCACACACCCCACACTCCCCCTCTTTGGTCTTTTTTCATACTTTTTCCTTTTCAATATCTTTTTTAATGGAAAATCCAAAATCTTTTGGGTTTAGTGTCTTGTCAGAAGACATGCAGCATATGTAACTGCATAGGAGATGAGTGTAGCAAAGTCTGTGGAATTTCTTGCATTTAAAGCTGGTAGGTTTTTTTTGTTTTTCTTTGTTTGCTTGTGTTTGGTGCTTTTTTTATAAAGCACATCTAGGTTTTGTTTGCAAGAGAATGAAATAAGGAACAGTGCCCTTCTTTTGCTATAGTGTAAGACTTGTAATATTCTTGGACAGTATAGAGACATGAATCATTTTGAGATGCAAAACAGTACCATTTCTTATCACTTCATATGTTACAGTATTTGAATTATTAGACAAATTATTAGAAGATTAGGCAAAACCCCATCTCTCTCAAGTACAGAATCATCTAAACCCTATATTTATGTTGTTCTAACATAATGCCAACTCACTGCAGTGGTCCCTACTTCCAGTTAGGTGAATGAACTCTTGTAGACAGTAAAAGGCATTCTGTTTTGAAAGTACAGCCAGATTTTGATTAGTGTTCAGCTGTCACACCAGAAGCATCCAGCTGGGAGATCTGAACAACCACAGAGGCATGACTACTAATGAAAAAGGGATAATACATTTCATCTGGGATACTCTGGTGCCTCAGAGTGCTTTATTCACATTAGCTGGCAACCATACAAACTGAATCGGTATGAAAAACTAATGCAAAGGTTTAAAAGAGCGGTCTTTATCTTAATGTAAGGTTTCTTTGTGGGTATTTCTGCCACAGTGGCAGAGTTATTGGTAGGCTTTTTAAAACTAAACCCACTGTGATTACATTTTTGTTACACAAAAAGGTGCATCTAAGAAAAATTGTTGCATTAAAAACATACACTAGACTTCTTTTAATATATGTGGAATTGAGAACTTTTCGTATTTTACAGTGATTTTTTTTTTTTTTAATCAACAATAATTCAAACTGTGGAAGACTGATTGTAAAAGCTTCAGCTCTCTTCTGATTGTAAAAGCTTCAGCTCTCTTCTGATTGTAAAAGCTTCAGCTCTCTTTGTCAGTTAGAATATTGAAAAACTAGCTTATCGGTTTAGACAAAATGATCCAAGGGCTGAAACATCTCTGCTATGAGGTTAGGCTGAGGCAGCTGGGGTCGTTCAGTCTGGTGAAGAGGAGACTCCAGGCTGACCTTAGAGCTACCTACTAATGATTTATTGCTACACAAACATTAAAGTATAACTATATAAATGGAGTGTGCTGTGATTCAACATTGTCACCTGTAATTAATGCTGTGTTCTTTAAGTAAACAACTTTATGTATTGAAGATAACCTAGCATCTGTACCTTACACAAGATGCAACCAGCGTTATCAGTGAAGTTTTTACTGAATTGATTAATGTTAAATAAAGCTTCTAGGAGGCTGAGAGGTGATTCTTCCCCTTTACACTGAGACTCCACCTTGAACAATGTATAGAGTGCTGGTGTCCACACCATAAGGACACAGATGTTGAAGCAGAGTCCAAAGGAGGGCCACAAAAAACACCCAAGGGCTGGAACACCTCTGCAAAGAGGATAGGCTGAGGAAACTAGGATTGGTAAGGCCTATAGAAGAAAGGACTCTGGGAGGAATTTAGAGGTGCTTTCCATTTCCTGAAGGGATCCTACAGGAAGGCTGGAGAGGCTATCTAGCAATAGCGCAAGGGTCAGTGATTTAGAACTGAAGGAATGTAGGTTTAGACTGCATCTTAGGAAGAGCTTCTTCAGTATGAAGGTGGTGGGGCTCTGGAATAGGTTGCCCAGGAAGGTTGTGGACATCTCCCTGAGGCTGTTCAAGGCCAGGTTGGATGAAGCCTTGAGCAGCCAAGTATAGTTGTGAGGCATCCCTGTCCATGGTGGGGAGGTTGGAGTAGATGATGGCTAAGGTCCCTTCCAACATAAGCCATGCTGGGATTCTGTAAATGCATTGTCAGTAACCCGGGAAGGTATTATATGAACACTAACATCAAAGCTAGGCATGCCAGAGAGGTGTTTAGGTACCAGTTCTGTAGATGGGAACATTATCTTTGGCTGCCAAATTTTGAGTTTGAGACACGTTTTCTGTAGTTTCATTTTTCTTATCTAAGTGGTGGCATAGAATCAAAGAATGGTTTGGGTTATAAGGGACCCTCAAAAGTCATCTATTCCAACACCCCTTCAGTGAGGGTGGACATCCTCCTTTATATCAGGTTGCTCAGAGCCTTGTTGAGCCTGACAGTGAATATCTCCATTAACAGATATCCTTTAGTATTTCTGTTGTTTTAAGTTTATTTAGTATTTTTATTGTTTTAAGTTTTTAAGGAGTTGTAATCTTTTGTATTTAACGATTTACATTGATTGCTCATGTGGTCTTTTTTGACCAAGAATGGAAAATGTAAAAGACATTGTGTTTGTTTAAAATAAAAAAATCAGGATGTAGTGCAAATCAGACTAAATAAATTTATGTGTATTCAGTGGAATACTTCAATTGAATGTGAGATTTTTGTGCCCATTTTCCACTGACTTCAGAAGTGCATGATGATTATTGGAAGCAAGACCTAAGCCACTAAACCAGTAACAAAAATAATTATGTTATTTTCCTGTAAGAGTCTACTTTCTAAATGTAGAGCAAATGAATGAAAATCGAGGTTGTGGATTGTGGAAAAAGGTAAAACATTGTTCCAAACATGCACCAACAGTTCATTACTACCTCAAGGCAATTGCTTTTCAAAGCAAACCAGCATGTCAGGGCATGGAAGGAAGAGTACTGAATTAGTATTTTGAGCTCAGGACCAGGATTGTCTTAATTCTGTGAACATGCTCTGAAATTTCTTGTTTGAGGGTTGCTTATGTGGAATCACTATTTCTGTACTAACTCCAATGCCTGTCTGCTTCCTTATCCTAATTTCAGTCTAAAATACACTGTGTCATAAGCTTTCACTGGTCCACATCTTTTTTTGTGTAATGGGAAGGAAATGTAGTCATCTATCCTTCTTCCAATTCAGGGGCACTAATTTACTTCTGCTTGCATTACACGTAACTCAAAAGTAGGAGACCTGAGAATCAGGCCTCTTGCCTGTATCTAAGCTAAATCAAGGTGAAGTTTGGTGGACTGAAAAATACTGCTTTTCAGTGAAAGAGAGAGCTTATGGTGTACATAGCATGAGGAATTCTTAGAAACTGAACTTTTAAAGAACATTTTGTTAATGTAGTTTGTTATAATGGACATGAATTTATGTTGAACTTGAAGCTTGTTCAGCTTCAGCAAAAGTAGCTGCTCAACAGGACTCCAGTCTTTAAAGCATTGGTTTTTAGAACCTAATATTGTTATGCTTCTTGAAAAAGAAATTCTGAACTCTGTGTATCCAACAAATTTGACAGAAACCCAAAACTGCTGTAGGTGAGCTGTTGATGTGTTCTTGATTAACCTATGGGAGAGTTAGCAGCTGAGGACAATCATTACAGAAAAAAAAAATGCAAACACCAAAGTAAACTTCTTAAATGTGATGTCATTGTTTACCAGCCTTACCTCTGCTTCCTGTTTAGTATTTTAACATCTCCTTCTGTAGTATGAATGCTGCCTGCTGTTGGGGCTTTCAATTTACACGTTTCTTATACCAGTAGCTATAGGTCATTTATTTCTCCTTTTCCTGTTCCAGTGTGGTATGAGAAGAAAGTGCTGCTGCCTGTGCTCAGCTGTGGTAGTCTTTGTGGAGGGAGAGCTTGAGTGCAGCACTGTACTTTGACTTAGTATTTTGCAGTCCCAAAGTTTATCTCTTTTTAGGTTGTACAATCTGTAGAATTACATGCCACTTTTTAATAGATATTCTTTTCAACTATACAAATAGAATAAGATTCTTCTCTTATTGTATATAAAAGTATACAAAATAAAATAACATTCTTCTCTTATTATAATTTTTAATACTTGCTGAAACATGTAATTTTCTGTAGGATTGGAGCTGATGCACTTGTGAATAATTTTTTATTTCCTATTCTAGTTGAGCTCATTGCCCAGCGTCACTTCATGACGATAATCACTGTTAAGCATACATTATTAACAATGTTACTGCTGTATAGTTAGCTTCAGTTCATTATACAGTAGTCAGAATAACAATGGAAGACTTTAAATATAGGTTTCATATGTACTGATGTGTTAATGAAACCTGCACTTCATAGTTCTTTAAAGATGGCATTGCTGACATCTACTTCAATGTTTCCTATGTAGGCAACATTGGTTAATACTCAAAGTGAACTCAGAGGTGGCCCAGCTTTTGCAAATACGTCATCTCCACGGTCGTGTTTTCTAGTAGTGAGTTGCCTCAGTGTGCTTCAGGAATGTATAATTATGGAAGCATAATGAAATGAGCTGTTGACAGAAAAGTATGTTTGGCATCTCAAATACTGACCTTCTCTGACATCATTAGACTTGTGAAGTTCTGATATAGAGATAGCAAAGTGGCTTATCTACATTTATTAGCTAACACTTCAAAAGACTATATTTTTATATTGTCCTTTTCTAAATAATTTTGCACAGCAATAGCAAACATTTTCAACTTTTATTACATGTTTGCAGCCACTGTTTGTAGTTAGTCATTCTCATTAAGGTTCCTGCAGCAAAAGACAATAACGCTTGCTTATACTAATTTGGGGAGCAAGTCAAGTCGTGAAATAATTTATCTTCTAACAAACCAAAGCTGCCTCTCAAACACTTAACATTTCATAGACTTGTTTAAAAAAGATGTGTTTAAAATCTTCTAGTTCTTGGAAAAATACAAATTGGTGGAAACAAACAAAAGTAAATACGTAGAGGCAGCTTTTTCTACAAAATGTTAAATCCACATTTTTTTGTAAATGGCTTCTGTTTCTCTCTGAAGTTGGTTGTTTTTTTTTTTTTTAATTATTATTCACAATGTCTTGATCTTTAGGTTTTTCTGGTTTGGTTTATTTTTTCCTGTAAATCCTTAGAATACCATGTTTAAACAAAATAATGTATCAGGACTTGGAAATCTAACAAGACCAGGTGATTTGGTCTCAAATATTGTACCTTTTCTTTATGTATTGCTTATGTTGAAAAAGTGCATGTTAACAGTTTTCATCGAATTGTGGAGAAATTTAGGTTGGAAGGGACCTCCATAGGTCATTTAGTCCAATCCCCCCTGCAGTCAGTAGGTACATCCTCCACTAGATCAGATTGCTCACAGCCTTGCTGAGCCTGACCTTGAATATATCTAGGGATATGGGGCCTCAACTACATCCCTGGACAACCTGTTCCAGTGTTTCACCAACCTCATGGGAAAGAACTTCTTCCCAACATCTAATCAAAACCTACTTGCCTTTAATTTCAAACCATTGCTCCTTGACCTATCACTTCAGGACTTTGTAAACAGTCCCTTTGCAGCCTTCTTGTAGGTCGTTTTCAGGTACTGGAAGGCCACTACTACATCTGCCCAGAGACTTCCCTTCTCCAGACTGAACAGCCCTATATCTTTCATCCTTTCTTCATAGGAGACATGATCCAGTCCTCTGGTCATTTTGATGGCCTTCCTCTAGACATGCTCCAGTAGGCGCATGTCTCTCTTGTGTCAGGGGTCGCAGAGCTAGATACAGTGCTCTAGGTGATACCTTGCTGGAACATTTCATACTCTCCTTCCTAAGTGAGTAAGTAACTTCCCTTGCTGAAATGCAGAATGTTTAATATTCTGTGTCACTGATAAAAAGTAACAATATTTAGAATATACCTAGCTCTTTCTGCCACTTGCAATAAAATACAGTGGTCCCTTGTGAGCACTATAGGAACACTGCTGATGAGCATTGGAGCCACAGTTACGACAAATGACTATTAATGTTCTTCCCTTTCACCTGTGTATCTCTGATAACACTTGGTAGTGTGAAATAGGGCAGCTTTTGTCTTTCGCACTGATTGTCTTGCTCATGACTGCAGTTCTTCTTTACACCTCACTAAATATAACGTGTAATTCTATTTAGTACTAATACTATATTCCATTTTTCTCATATATTAGCATACTTATGCAACGCAACAGTTTGCTAGTCCCTTTAGGAACGGCTTTATAAGAACCACAATCTTAAAGGCAAAAGGCAGCAGAGCTTAGTGCTAGTAATTTTGTAGTTAAAGCTTCATTGGCCCAAAAGGTCAAGGTAATGTAGGTTCCCCCTACCTTTCTTTCAAGGAAGTTATGGTAATATGATACATGAACTAAAAAAAAGGTGATTCAACATCTTCTCCTTACCTGTTTTTCATTTCTAAATGAGCAAAGTAATTTAGTTTTAAAATGCTTATTGGGGAAAATTCAGGTTATTAATGAATAGGAAAAAAACAATCTTTGGAAGATTCCATAGATAGCAGGCAGAAAAGAAGTTTTAATCCATCTGTCTCATCAAGTACTGTTATTGTATTGTGTTTGCTGTTGGTGTAGGTGGTCTCAAGTAAAGCTGATCTTAGCCTCTGAAGAGGAGGCTGCTTCTGACATCAGCTATGTGTACAAACAAATGTAACAAAGCTTTGAAGTAAGTGCTTTGACAGGAGGATCATGAAATAGTATGGAATCAGCTGTATCTCATATTTTCTTTCAGGATATCTTGAATAATCTTGATTCATGTGATCTTGAAGATGATGATCTCATGCTTGATGTGGATCTGCCTGAGGACTCTCCTCATGATAAAGGTTAGTAATTTAGCCAAGCAATCTTACTGTTAAACTGCATTATAAGTTTAAAAGGATTTTTTTACTTGCATTGTTCTGACTTGTGCTTCAAAAAAAAAATTGAAGTAACTGCTCTGAAATGTAGGAGATATTATACATCTGTACAGTTCTTACATTTGAAGACTTCTTAAGTTAGACATCTCTTGCATTTTATAAAAATGCAACCTTATTGCACACCATTACTTGAAATTATTTTAATAGAATAACTTTCACAATTAGAAATTAGTCCTTCAGTCTCATGCTTCAATTACATTTGAAAAATATTGCAACATTTTTTTTTCAGCTTTAGTTAATGACAATTATTTCCCATCTACCAAATAAAAATATCTCAAATTTTATATAATTCAGGATAACAGAAGCCAAAGGGTTTAAAATGTGTTTTTCCAAGCTGTCTTTTATCCACTCTTGTCAGTGAAGGATACTGACTAACTTTTCACAGGGAGGAGAGCAGTATCTAGATACCACTAAAATAATACAAATGCAGAAATTGTCACATGCTCTCAAATCCTGGTTTGAAAACATTTGAGGTGTTTGGGTTTTTGTCATTCCTGATCTACTCATAAGCATTGTCATTGTTATGTGAATCTGGGTACTAGTGTTAACTCCAAGTGTAGCCTAATATATACAGGGACCTGGGGGCTGTAGTAGACAGGCAGCTGAATGTGAGCCGTCAATGTGCCTAGGTAGCCAAGAAGGCCAGTGGCATCCTGGCTTGTGTTAAAAATGCTGTGGCCAGCAGGAGTAGGGAGATGATTGTCTCGGCTTTGATGAGGCCACACCTCGAGTATTATGTTCAGTTTTGGGCACTGCAATTAAGGAGAGATGTGGAGGTGCTGAAGCAGGTCCAGACAAGGACAATAAAGCTGAAGGGCCTAGAGAATAAATCTTATGAGGAGTGACTGAGGGAGCTGGGGCTCTTTAGTTTGAAGAAGAGGAGACCTCGTTGCTGTCTACTTACTAGAACATGTGCAGAGAAAGGCTACAAAGCTGGTGAGAGGCATGGAACACAAACCCTATGAAGACAGTTAGAGGGAGCTGGGGTTGTGTAGCTTGGAGAAGAGGAGGCTCAGGGGTGACTTCATTGCTGTCTACAATTACCTGAAGGGAGGCTGTAACCAGGTGGGGGTTGGTCTCTTCTCCCTGGCAACCAGCAACAGGACAAGGGGACACAGTCTTAAGTTGTGCCGGGGGAAGTATAGGCTGGATGTTAGGAGGAAGTTCTTCCCAGAGAGAGTGATTTGCCATTGGAATGGGCTGCCCAGGGAGGTGGTGGAGTCGCTGTCCCTGGAGGTGTTCAAGAAAAGCCTGAATGAGGCACTTAATGCCATGGTCTAGTTCATTGGATTGGGCTGGGTGATAGGTTGGACTGGATGATCTTGGAAGTCTCTTTCAACCTGGTTGATTCTACCTGAAGGGACATTGTGGAGAGGCTGGCGCTGGTCTCTTCTCATGAGTATTTGAAGATGGAACAAGAGGGAATGGCCTCAAGCTGAAACTGGGTAGGTTTACATTGGACATTAGGAAAATTTTTTCCATGGAGAGAGTGGTCAGGCACTGGAATGAGCTGCCCAGGAAGGTGGTTGAGTCACCAACCCTGGATGTGTTTAAGGGTTGTTTGAATGTGCTTATTAGGGATATGGTTTAAGGTGGATCTTGTTGAGTAGGGTTACAGGTTGGACTTGGTGATCCTGAGGGTCTTTACCAACCTGAATGTTTCTGTGTGATTCTGTGATATCTTCAGATAAACAGAAATTCTGAGTGTGGAGATAAACACTGAAATAAAAAGACATTCCTTGTTTTGTGTACTGATCAGCTGCTTGCTGAACCTTTGGGAAGTTTTAGATTTTAGAGAGTAATTTTTAGTTACTTGGGTGAAGTGTAGTATGTTATCTTTTGAATCATAGATGGTTTGGATTGAAAGGGACCTCCAAAGGTCATTTAGTTAACCCCCTTGCAGTCAGTAGGTACAATCTCAACTAGATCAAGTTGCTCACAGCCTTGTTGAGCCTCACCTTGAATATGTCCAGGGATGGGGCTTCAGCTAGCTCCCTGGACAACCTGTTGTAGTGTTCAACCACCCTCATAGTAAAGACCTTCTTCCTAACATCCAATCTAAATCTCTTCTCTAATTTCAAACCACTGCCCCTTGTCCTGTGACTCCAGGCTTTCGTAAACAATCCCTTTACAGACTTCTTCTAGGCCCCTTTCAGGTACTGGAATGCCGGTACTACATCTACCCAGAGCATTCTCTTCTCCAGGCTGAACAGCCCCAAATCTTTCATCCTTTCTTCATAGGAGAGGTGATCCAGCTTTCTGATCATCTTGATGGCCCTCTAGATGTGCTCCAGCAGTCCCATGTCTCTCTTGTGTTGAGCATCTCAGAGCTGGATACAGTACTGCATTTGAGGTCTCACCAGAGCAGAGGGGCAGAATCAGCTCTTTTGACTTGCTGTCCATGCTGCTTTTGATGCAGCCCAGGATGCAAGCACATATTGTTGGCTCATGTCCAGATTATCATCCTCCAGCACCCCCAAGCAGGGCTGCTCTCAGTTAATCTCAGAGTAAATTTTTGAAGTTACCTGTGTGAAAGGTGCCTCTTGACAATAGTGGCAGTATTCAACTTTTCAGTGCAGGTAGGTATACAATTTTTTTTTTTTGTTTAACTTTTTTGACTTTCTGGCATGGATAACAATTACCAATAAGGGTAATTCTAATTCTGTTACGAAAAACTAAAACAATGCCAAAGGGCAGATCAATTCCTCATAAGTTTGCTTTGCCTTTTTTTTTCCTGTAGCCCATGCAATGCATTTATATCAGCAATTATTTCAAATTATTAATTTAAAACCTGTTAAAAATGGATGTTCTTCAAAAGGTGAATATTTTCCATAGAAACTTCATATTTGCCATTTAATCTAGACACGAATATATTATCCATTCACTGCTTTCTAACTTGCATCAATAAAATAAACTTAAATCTGTTCCCACTTCTGCAGCAAACTATCAATGTTTGTGTAGCTGTTTTGTGACTATGACAATCTGCTGTGCAAGCTGCTGATTCCAGAGAAACTTACTGTTTGAGATCAATATTAGCTACTGACTATTATTGTTGGGTTTTTTAAACAGTTGGGTATCTATAGAAAATGTGTATCATAAACAGGGTATCTCTGCTATAATCACTTCATATCTTGAAATCACTGATTTATTAGCAAAATGCATCTGAAAAGAATTCAAAAGCCACCTCCAGGATTTCCCTTAAGTAAAGATGACTGCCTGAAAAATCAGAGTTCATTCTTTGCTAATATGCAGAGACTTTCTTTACTCCTTTCTTTACTCAATGTTTCAATTCCATTTTCCAGAGCTGAAAATCATCATGATAAAATTACTTATAGAGGGCTTATTTGGAATAGACCCACCTGATTTTTCATGTGTTATAGTGTATGGAGGGATAGAAAGATGATGCTTAAGGAAAATAAATTTTCTGATACTTTAGGTGAATAAGTTTACTTTCTTGCCTAAGTTTTTGCTTATTAACCTAGGTGATAAAAACTGAATTGTAGTTATGAGCGTTTGTTATAATAATATTTAACAGTGCTTCGTGCCAATACTTAATTGTGTGACTGCACTGACGTCAGCCTCTTAAGACTTTCCAGGTCCTCAGAAACTCTCCTTGTTTCTCTTTGGAGTCTGGGATGCCGCTTGGACACTATTTATAGAAACAGCTCTAGCTCAGCAAGTATGCAGTGAGCGAGGATGGCAGTTTTAAATCACAGGGTAAAACTGGGCTCCTTTCCCACCAACACGCAGGCTGGGAACTAAGCAGGAAGGAAGGCCTGTTTACAAGCGTCTTGTGCGCAACTACGTCTGAGTAGGCAGCTGAATAAAACACTGTTCACTTGTGTAGAGTTATTCTCCTAGCCAAGGAGCAACAATGTGAGGGAAAACTCCTTGGGTAAGTGAAGGAGAAAATGCAATGGCAGAATAGCAGTTGATGCCTTTTTTTTGCTATGTGGAACTGCATGGGTAGCAGTTGTTTTGGCTTTGTTTCTAGTGGGTTACAAGCTGTTGCCAAATATAGCTTTTGTTCCCTTAAGAAGTTTGTAGAATCTGCTTTGCTTTACAGAAGTTAATGTTTTAAAGAGATTATTTTCTTTGCTTGTTGAAAGTCATGCCTGTTGTCCAGATAAAGATTAATTGTCTTTGAAGTGGAAAAGAATAGAATGATATATCTCTGTATTTAATGACACTGTTCTGTTTTGGAATGAAGTACTGTTCTTCTCCTAAAATGTCGTCTTTCTGTTTGTGTGTTGCTAGAGCTTTCTAAAAGGCCTGAGGATACTGTCAGTAAGACAGAGAAAAATGTTACTTCTGAATTCACTTTTTTTTCTTCCCCATAATTCTTCCTCCTCCAAATGATTTCCTACTCAGACCGGAAATTGAGTGAAAGCTGACTTCTGTAGTTTCTGCTAGAGGTTACTTTCATTCTTGAGACAAGTTCATGCACTGGTGAAAATATGACATTATTATAGAACTCTGCTTGACACTTAGAAAAGTGCTTACCTTTTGGAATCAGTTTAAAAAAATAAAACCCCATGGATTTTACATTTCATCTATTACTAGCACATAGTAAGTATTTTATTTACAAGGTCTTACAAACAAATTATTTAATTTGCTTTTACTTGATGGTCTCTGTAGAGGAATGTGAAAATATGAACCATTATGAGAGGCAAGACAGAAGTGCAAGGCAGCATCAGGAAGGATTCTGGAAAAGAGCACCACAACAACGGTGGAACACACAGGATCACTATCGTCTTGGCCATACTGATCACTATATTCATGGTAAAAATGATTTGAACAGGTAAAGTACTTGTCTTTTTTCTCTGAAACTACTACAATATTGTGATGAGAAGTGTCTTTCATTGCTCTAAAGGATTTCAAGTGGTAGTATAAGACAGTTTTAAAATAGTTTTATGTCTGTAAATATTGTATCTGTGTGGGAATATCACTGAGACCTGTAACAATTTCTCTAAAAAACTTTTGTTTCTGTCTCAGTTGTTAATCCAAATATTTGTTACTTGTGTTTATATTCTAATGATGAAATTACCTGATGTTCTTGGGGAAAAAGAAAAACAACAACAAAACAAGAAACCAAAACGAACCAAACAAAAAATTCACTGCCTTACCATGTGAGTTTTTAAGTTCTGACAGCTTTTAACTCATTAATTTGTTTCTAAATTAGCTGTAATCCTGTGGTTCATATAGGCGGGCTTGAATGACTGAGCTTACAGAAATCCTGATGAGCAAGCTAGTTTTAGGGCACTGTAGTTGTTAGTTTGCAAAAGATGTATGCAGAGAAGCCCAGCATTTCAGTAAAATAGAGTTGGCATTTTCTGATGAATTTCTTTTTTGTTGTATGTCAAGATGTGTGAGTGTAGCCCACACTACAGATCACGTTTTTTGCTAAATGCTCTTTAGCTCTAGGGTGTCATGACTGTCTACAGTTTTAATTTTATTTTTGTTTGTTTGTTTTTAGGGGATCAAACTACCTAGAATCTCCTATCAGTCACTTTGAAAGCTATGGAGCACCAAATTATTACCAGGCTTCTAGACAGATGGTGGGTTTACCAGAGAATACTGTGATGCTTGATGAAATGACCCTTCGACACATGGTCCAAGACTGCACAGCTGTGAAAACTCAGTTGTTGAAACTGAAGAGATTACTCCATCAGGTGAGCTATAAATGGAACAAAAGCCCAAATTAGCTAATCTTCTGTTTAGGTTTATGAGGCCATTGTCATTTCCTGTATGCATTGAATTGCAGTGATCAAGAAAGTGTTCACTTATTTTTGCTGTTTAAAACAGGACTTTTTCTGCACTTTTCCTGACTGTAAAAAAAAAAACCCAAACAGATATTGTTATTCTGCTTCACTGAGGAAATAATGCTAAATTAAAAAATGAAAAAACAAACCCCACAAACTAAACATGGATGTGCTTTTACTAAAGAGGATTCTAAAATTCCGAGAGGGGAAAAAAAAAAAAGCTAAAATCAATCTCGTTGATCAAACTTGCCTTAAGCAAGTGGATGCTAATAACTTTTTTTCCTAAGGCTTTGTTTTCTTCATTCTTCTCATCTTTTCTGTTTGTTTTGACAAGAAGCTTAGCACATCCTGCTAGGTCATCTTTATTGGAGGTGTTAAACTCTTCTAATGTGTGAAATCACTGAATTGTCATAAACCTTTGTGGAGCTTTTTCATTTTACCCCAAAACTTCACAGATTGTGACACTGGTAGACTACTGGATGTCTCAGCAGAAGTATGGCATTTCAGTCAAAAAAAATCCTTTGCCACCTTAAAAGAAGCAACTTCATTAGACTTTGTTTGGAGGCATATACAGATTAGCATTGGAAAGTATCTGATGTTCTCTTGCATATTAGATTTACTGTTCTTTTCTAACAGGATAATGTAATGAAAATAATCTTGTGATCAAAACAAAAAGCAAATCAACCTTGAGGCTAATTGAAGGGTATGACTCTGCCCTTCAGAGATGTGAACATTTGCTTCCTATGGTGACTGAGAATGCTGGAGATGCTTTTCTAATGACGAAGTCAGGAGTACAATAGCAATAAAAACAATGTAGTGTGAAGGAGGGAAGAGGTGTTCTTAGAACCTCAGGTCTGAGTAGTGAACTGCATAAATTTTGCCTGTCAACAGCCTCAGGGATGCAGTTAGTACATAAGCTAGCAAGCAACCTTCTGTCCAGAGCTTTTAATTGCTGACAGTCAAACTGAAGAGATGATCTCTCTATGTACACTTCATAGAGTAAAGGAGTGCATTGTATATCCAAATAGGGATGGTGACTCTACCACCATCCTTGGCAGGGTGTTCCAATGCCTCACCACTCTCTCAGTAAAGAATTTTTTCCTAATGTCCAATCCAAACCTCTGCCAGAACTTAAACTCATTTCCTCTCGTCCTATCACTATCTACTGAGGAGTCAGCCTCACTACAACCTCTTCTCACACTGGTTCTCTGTAATAGTGAGTTTCCTGTTAACAAGTACTCATCTTAAGCTGAAACTTCATCAAGCATACTTGACATTTTATTGACCTGAGCACCTCCTGTTTTGAGTTGTTGCTGTCAAAACTCATCACTTCTGTGTAGCCTACTGTCCTGTTTATTTTCTAATCTTTTAATCAAACAGTATGAATAGTAGTGTAAATTTACCTCTATTTATGAAACATTTTGAGTAGCACTTCTATGAAATATTTTTTCATTATTTGTAAGTGTTAAAACTTCTGTTGGTATAAAGCTGTTTTCAGGGAAATGAGATGAAATATTACAATATTTTTTTTTTCACTTTAAAGATCAAAAATGTAAATTTAAAAACTGTTACATGGACTTTAGCAGTCTGAACATTGAACTAGTAGTGAACACTGAACTCATTCTGGGTTTTGTGATGGACCTCTTACAAAATGTTAAAAAACAATATACAAAGTTACCTCCTTTCAAACAGGAAGGAACCAATTCTTACATTTGCTTTACTGATACCACACATTTAATGTACATGTGTTATGTTATACCAATTAGAACTTATAGCAGTACTGTTTAATTTGAATAGGTAAAAATAAAGCTGTAGTCAGGTCTTCAGGATCATAGAATCATAGAATCATAGAATGGTTTAGGTTGGAAGGGACCTCAAGGATCATCCAGCTCCAACCCCCTGCCACAGGCAGGGACACCTCCCACTAGAGCAGCTCGCCCAAGGCCTCATCCAGCCTGACCTTAAACACCTCCAGGGAGGAAGCATCCACAACCTCCCTGGGCAACCCGTTCCAGTGCCTTACCACCCTCACTGTAAAGAACTTCCTCCTAAAGGATGAAGTCTAACAGAAACATTTCTAGTCAGATAGTGAGCTGTTGTAATTAACTTCAATTTTCTACAACTACCTCATCATCAACTGTAGTGTGGCTTATTGTATAGTGTATAATGAATACCTAGCAGATTCCTAGGGAGACTTAACATGGTCTACTGGATTCATTGCTGTGACAGTGGCCCACATAACTGTGTATAAATGATATTGACTATTACTACCAACACTGCTGTAACACCATAGATTTGGTGTTGTGTTCTCAGTTCTGCTTGGTTATTTGAGTAATCTAGACTTCTCTGACCTTTGTGTGACTGGAATAACAATGCCAGCAGTACACCTGCTGTCTGTTTATTTCTTGCCTACTCCCATCATCCTGTGTTCTCTAGCAGTGAAATTTGGAACAGGAGTCTATCTATAGTTTTAAAGTTTTCACTGCAATAAGTATAACCTTCTCTGGTTTTGCTGGTGATGTTATAGTGATTGGAGTGAAAAACGTACAGTCTTATTTTAGATGCAGTTGTAATTATTTACAGGGTTGAACTGCTGGTGAATGTTCTCATTTAATGCTTAACTGAAGCACTAACTTCATAAAAACAAAATGCTATGGAAGACTAACTCTAGTAATAATTACCATCTGAATGTTAATGCTTCTTTTAAACATTGACTAAGGTGCTTTGTTTGCATGCAGAATAGTTCAGTTCTCTGCTGAACGTAAAAATTTCTTCCTTTTTCCTCTTCCTCAGTTTCTTAAACTTGCTGCTCTAGGTTGAGGCTACAGAGAAAATATATTAAAGAATCCTTATTTAAAAAGAGTTGTACTGTTTCTGATGTTCTGGAGCCTTTGATGTAGACAAGGATTGACCATCCGCTGTAGTAACTTTCTCTGGAGCCTGGCAGTAATGATGTGCAGGCACTGGATTATCTCACAGAAGCATTTAGTGATATTTTAAGGAGAACTGAAAAGATGGAGCAGGTCAGAGAACTGTGAGATGTGGGAAACCTTTTTTTTTTTTTTTTCTGATGTACTCAAGTTTTATAAAAAGATGTTTCTTTTCAACTTGCACAAATAGAGAAGAAATTCTGTTTTTTCTAGCACAAATCTTCATTGTAACTAGTCAGAGAGGATTAGCCCATTTATATGAAGAGAAATGAATAAAAAATTGAGTATTTTTACCCAATCAGTATATTTTTACAGATAATTTAGTAAGTCGCTTGCATACCTTTGGAGTATGTGTTCATCGTGTTCTTCTGGCATCTGGTAAGATGGGTAAGAGGTATTTATCTTTGTTACAAGAGGCCTGAAGACAAGAAATAAACAGATCTAATTAATGAAATACAGAGGTTTCTTTATGACATGCATTAAGCTATATAAATTGCTTCTGTAATTGTTAATTATTTTTTTCTCTTGGCCACAAAATGGTTTACCTCAGTGACTTAACTGCCTAAAAGAAACAGAAGTGAAGAGAACAATAAACAAGAGCAAATAAAATGGGCAGATCTTAAGTTTAGACAGTTCTAACAGCGTTTGTCAGGGAGCTGTCACACTCATTTGCAGCAGTATTTGAATAAAGCTACACGCAACATGCCAAGTAGTCAGCAGCTGAACAGCACCCTCTGCTTGACGGACTAGTAATGAATTCTCTGTTTGCTGTTGGCAAAGTATTCAAATGAATAACTTGCAACAAAGAAACCTTTGAATTTGCAATCAAATGCTAAACAGTGATGAAACTTTAAACCTTTGTAAACTTTAGAAACATCTGGTTTGCACTTTTCAACTTCTTCATGAACTGTAGATGCTGCAATGTTGAAAGAATTCTCAAGTTGAAATTATTAGTATAACATCAGTACCATATTCTTCTAAAATACTGTGCATTAAAGGCAGTTTACAGTGTTAAGGAATCACAAGATAATTGCTGAAAAGACATTTACTTCTGATGAGTTTATTTTTGTAATAGAAGAATTTAAAATACATTAGTGTAATGAAAAACAGTATTTTAAGCTGTGAGCATTATGTCATCCTCTAAGGCAGTATCTTGACATTCTTCTGAGAGAGAATAGCCTTTATCTTGTTCCTTCCATTTTTCAAGATCTGCAATTTCTCTTTATTTTGCATGTGTTTTTAACTAAAACCTTCAAATAATGTCATCCAGAGAAAGCAAGAGAAGGGAAGATGGAAAGGGTAGCTAGTGGAAACAGCTGCACTGCTCTTATGCTGTATAAAAGGTTCATGTTTATGATGCTGAAATATGGTCCAGGGACTACTCAAGTGTATTTAGTCATGGACTTTGACTTTTCTTTTGGTTGTGCTTTTATCTTTTCAAAATAGAGAGACTTAAAATGAGAACCTGTAACTGCTCAGGGGATAGGAGAAAACATAAGCAAATGTGGCGTTTTTGAGCTGCTGAACTCACAACAGCAGAAATACTGCAGTGCTCAAAGCCCAACAGTCTGTAGTAGGTAAACTACTTCTGGGTGTAATCAGCATAGCAGGTTATACAGATGGTGAGATTTTTATTACACTGCTCTTGACTAAATACTTGTATCTCACCTGGGGTGCTGTGACCATTTCTGGGTCCCTCAACAGAAGGACATGGACCTGAGGGAGCAGGTCCAGAGGAGGCCCACAATAATGATCAGGGGACATCAACACTTGTGCTGTGAAGACAGGCTGAGTGAGCTGGATTTGTTCAGCCTAGAGAAGAGAAGGCTTTGGACAGACCTAATAGCAGCCTTCCAGTGTCAGAAGGGAGCCTGCAACGATGAGAGACAATGGTTTAAAATGAGGCAAGAGTAGATTGGATGTTAGCAAGAAATTCTTTCCCATGGGGGTGGTGGAAAACTGGAATAGGTTGCTCAGGGAGGTAGTTGAGGCCCCATATCCCTGAGACATTCAAGGTCAGGCTTAACAAGGCTCTGTGCAGCTTGATCTAGTGGAGGACATCCCTGCTGACTGCAGTGGGTTTGGACTAGATGATCTTTAGTGGTCCCTTCCAACCCAAACGACTCTGTGATTTATGATCTAATACACTTCCTTGTAAAACACAATCACTATGTAAATATTACTGTTTGGTATTCTGTGTACCAAAGGTAATAATGAAGTTCTTTCTCAATTTGTGAGCTGAAGCACTTTTTCTAAAGGTTTCACACTTGAAACATTGACGTGCAAGCATGCTATCTACAGCCACTCAAAAAGGTAGGTTTTAATCTGCAGCTTTTCATCTGAGTTTATGGTGTAACTGTGATAGCTATGATAAAAGGTTATTCTGAAAACTGTGATAGCTATGATAGAGGTTTATTCCTAAAACTTTCAGCTTATGTTTTTGAGATGGATTAAAAATGCCAGATGCAGACTTGAGAATATAATTGTGTGTTTCTGATAAGCTAACATTTCAGAGTGGACATGTGAAAATGTTTGACATGTAGAAAATTAATCATCCAGAGAAATAAGGTGGATGACACTTAGGGAAGAAAAGATTCTTACATATTTTGCTTCCATGTACACTTACATCTCTTTATCTGTAGCTCTCACTGAGATTGTCCTAAAATGAAAACCAAACTGGTTTGTAGCAAAGGAAAATGGCATCAGTCTTCTAAGCAAACACTCTTTGCAAAGGAATATGAAGCTGAAATAATATTAAACATGGAATAGGGCTACTTGGATAGCCTTGATTGTGAAGCTTTAAACATTTCTCTGTATTTCTTGTATAAGCACTATGCTTGTTAAAAAATGTTGTAAGAGAGGTGGTGAATTGTGTCTCCGTATTTCATAATGCCAGAGTTTCTTTCAGAGCAGCCTCTTGGTCTGTGAGTGTTCTAAAAGTGTTTGAAGGGAATTTTTGTGTGGATTATTTCCAATACAAACACTTCTTCCCTTCTTGTAGATATTAGTGTATTTAAGGTGATTTTCTAAGGCTTGCTGCTGTATTTCATAATTATTTCTGACTCCAGATTTGCTTTAATTGTATAAGCAATTTTAAAACACACCTTGAGGCATGTGGTTACTTCACTTAATTACATAGGGATCACCCAAAACTGGCGGCCAAAAGCTGATAAATATGTTGTTAACATCCAGCAAAAACTGTCCAGTAAACGTAGTTGACTGAAATCTCTGGGGGAAGCAATTCAGGTGGACTACAGATACTCATAGCAACAAGAAGGGGGCTGGGAAATGATCAGTTACTGCCATATCGCTCAAATGAGCATATTCTTGATTAAATATTGCATGCAAATATAGATGAGTTGATATCAGGTTGCAATAATAAATTCTATATTGTGGACTATTCCTACATACTAATTAATGTGAATGTCTGCAGCACCAGTCCTCTTTCAGCTTACATACTGCAGGTTGTTCGCATAGCCAAACCACCAGCAGTGTTTCTAAACAACTGTACCAGGATTACCAGAATATATGTGAGGTTTAAGTTGTGTGTGGCAATGTTTTAAATTGACGAAATGGTTGCAAATACAACTTTTTTTTCCCCTTATAATGATCTTTATTTTTCAAAAGCAGCCTCATTTCCTGTTGGATTGAATTGAAATGCTTCATTAGTTAGGTTTGTAAGTAGAACTTATTTTTCAGTGAATTTTGTAAGTATTCAGGGTTGATATGGAAAATAACCCAGGTTCTTGTTTTTGCAAGCATCACTTATAGAAGCGTTGTGGTTGGAGCAAACCTTTTGAGATTACCAAGCATTTACCACTCGCCTAGAGCTCACAGTGCCGTCACTGCTGAGAAGCCACCACAAAACCATATCCCTCAGCGCCACATCCATGTGGTTTTTAAACACCCTCAGGGATGATTACTCCATCAGCCCCCTGAGCAGCCTGTTCCAATGCTTGATAACCCTTTTTGTGAAGAAAATGTTTGCAATCTTCAACCTGAACCTCCCCTGGCACAACTTACAGGCATTTTTGTAAAAGCAGAATTGATGCTTACTGAACGGCATTCAAGAGCAGACTTGATGTGGCCCTGGACAGCCTGATTGAGTTGAAGGTGTGTAATGGGTTAGGAACTTCTCCCCCACTAGTTGAAATATACCTAGACTAACTCAGATGTTTTGGAAGATAAAACTATATTTACAGCACTGCAAAATTTACAAGCAGTGTATATATATATATATATATATTTATATACATAATGTATCACAGTATCACCAAGGTTGGAAGAGACCTCACAGATCATCAAGTCCAACCCTTTACCACAGAGCTCAAGGCTAGACCATGGCACCAAGTGCCATGTCCAACCTTGCCTTGAACAGCCCCAGGAACGGCGACTCCACCACCTCCCTGGGCAGCCCATTCCTGTAGCCAATGACTCTCTCAGTACAAGTATTTACAGTTATATCCAGATCTCTCCCAGACAAACTGCCCAGAAGGGCTTAAAGCTACCCATCTCTTCTCTTTCCTCTCCTCCCTTTATCTCATAAAGGGACACATAAACAAAGTGGAAATCTATAGTGGCTGGCAAAACTTACATGTTACTTGCTGTAACAAGTAGAGGTGAGGTGTCAGAGCAAGTTGGGGTTAAAAGCAAATGATTAGATCAAACAACATAGAAACCAGATGGAGAAGTGAACAGGACAATGTCCCAGGAGAAAGTACCCAAACATTATTTATGTTTTGATTTTTTTTTTTATCCCTCTCAGCAAACCAATGAATAATATAGGCACCATCATTATTTCTTTTCACAACCAATGATCAAATTGCTCTCATTAAAATATTCCAGTTAGCTTCAAACCAGCACAATGTGTTCCTGCTCGCTGGAGGAGAGTTGGACAAGATGTCCTTTGTGGGTCCCTTCCCACCCCCTAAATGCCATCTATGAATATAGGGCATTGTCACCTGCAGGAAACACCTCCTTCCACCTTCTGCTCCAGCAAGTGGAGCTAGCAAAAATCTTAGGTAAAAACCAAGAGGCTTTTACATGGCCTATGGCGATGTAATGAGACCTTTTTAAAGTTCACTGTGCTTTTTCCTAAAGCCTATATGTTCTCTCCAGGTTTCTGAAACTTGGTGGCATCTTAGCATAGAATTGTTGGGCAACTAAAAATAGAATACATGTAAAACTAGTTGCATTTGGTTTGCTATTTCTGCTGTCATTTTCTTAACTCTGATCTATTACATGTGTAGCCGTATTCTGCCGATTTCCCCTTCCTCAACTTCTTTTTTACAGTATGATGTGTCCAGTTCTGGGCCCCTCAATTTAAAAAGGATGTTGAGATGCTTGAACGTGTCCAGAGAAGGGCAACAATGCTGGTGAGAGGCCTCGAGCACAAGCCCTACGAGGAGAGGCTGAGGGATCTGGGATTGTTTAGCCTGGAGAAGAGGAAGCTCAGGGGAGACCTTACTGCTGTCTACAACTACCTGAGGGGTGGTTGTAGCCAGGAGGAGGTTGCTCTCTTCTCTCAGGCAGCCAGCACCAGAACAAGAGGACACAGCCTGAAGCTGTGCCAGGGGAAATTTAGGCTCAAGGTGAGGAGAAAGTTCTTCACTGAGAGAGTCATTGGCTACTGGAATGGGCTGCCCAGGGAGGGAGGTGGTGGAGTCGCCGTCCCTGGAGATGTTAAAGGCAGGATTGGATGTTGCACTTGGTGCCATGGTCTAGCCTTGAGCTCTGTGGTAACGGATTGGAGTTGATGATCTATGAGGTCTCTTCCAACCTTGGTGATACTGTGATACTGTGGTGATGAGCAAGAAATAAGAGGAAAAAAGTTTCATACATCAATCCTAGCTTATGGTTACAATGAGATGCTTAAATTCTCACCGATAGCATTAGAATAGAATTTTTTTTTTCAGTTGGTCTTCATTGTGTGTATTCAGATAATTAAGATAGTGGTAACAAGTAGCAGAGTATTAGCATATAGGGTTCAAGTACTAGATTTCCATTTCCAGTGAATGTGTAATGCACTAACTTTCTTTGCAGTTAGGTCTTAATCTACTGTCTTAGAATGATTTATTGCTCCACTTTTATTGCCATTAAAATGCATTTAGGGCATAGCAGAAATCAGAGATACAACTTCTAAAAGCTATGCAAGATACTTTTGTGTTAAATGGTTTGCCTTTTGTGTGGTTTTCCATTCCCAAAATTACTCCTTCACAATAATTGTGACTGTCTGGTGTAACTTTTCTTCAGAGTGCATCTATTTGTTTGAATCATTGTTTGACAAAGGTGGGTGTAACCTGTTGTTTGTTGAATATAAGATAAAGAGAAAATACATGAAATATCTCTTAATCTCAAAATGATTCTAATTGCTGCTCATTTCCTTTAACGTTTTAGAAATATTTTGGGTTGAATAATGCTTCTTTCTAAAGATACTGTTGTGCAAATGATTTTAAAACATGTGATTAGGATTTTTTTTTGTAACATAGAATGTCAATTTCTGCTTCATCAGCCTGTCACTTGCTGGCAGTCTGCCCAGAAGGGACAAGAATCTACTTGTGAATTGAACACAACTGCGTTGGACATTGTTAGCTGAAATATTTATTATGTTAAGGAGTCAGAAGCCTTGAAACTTGTCTGCTCTCACAATAGTCTCACAAAAACCCCAATCAACCTAACTGAAAACTGAGAAAAATCTCCACACCCAACAAAACAACACAAAACCCTGAAAGATCTGAAATGACATCTAAGTGATAGAAATTAAATTTCATTGCCTGTTGTATGGTAAATGCAATTTAGAATTGTATGTCAGTTCTTTGTGTCCATCTAGGTTTGCTGATGGCTGTGCACATTTTGGCTACAAGTAGGAAAAAGTGAAAATTTAATTGTTTTTTTTTTTTTTTTTTTTCATCTAGAGAATTTCATTCATCTTTCTCTGCAGTTTAATTAAAAAAGTACTTATTATGGATTAAAAGGAAAAAAAAAATCCTGCCACAAAACAACAGCAACAATAACAAAAACCCTAAATCAAACCCAAACAAACAAAAAAACCTCACTAAAATCATTCATAGACACAACACAAATATATCTAGTTTAATTTTCCCCCTTAGTTGATCTGTAGCGTTTAAGCTGCATTTTTAGTCTTGTGGTTTTGAGGAGTTGCTGGCTCAGCCTTAGAGTTGTTTTAGACAGGTTTTGAGACATGCTGCTGTTATATTCTAGAAATGCAATCTTAAGCAGTGAGGTCATTGAGGTAAACATCCTTATAAGAACCGTAGAAAACCCAAAGGAGAATGCTGTAAGGTAGAAGATTCATTTCTTCTTGAAGAATGTAGCAGATGGATGGGGAGGAGGGGAATAAATATTTTTACACCAAGAAAATTTGAGTTATGCATTTCCATGACCATAAAGTAACTGTACAGTAATTTTGGCACTCCTAAGATTGGATACAACATCGTGGTACAAACCTGATAACATCACAAGAGTACCTTCTCAGTTTTCAGTCTGTGACTTGACTCAGTAATATTAACTGAACCTTTTCAGAGCTGAGTGCTGCAGGCTTAGAGTACTGCACATAATGGCTGTATGTGCTTTTTTGTCACAAGTGTCCTTCAGGATGGACTTCTGTTGTCTCTGGTTAATTCTGTTAATGCTTCCTGTGCTTGATTTCATAATTCATGGCTGTCATGACAGGGAGCTGGGGAGTAGAGGATCTCTAAGGTCCCTGCCAACCTAAGCCATTCTATGATTCTACTGTTGTGTGCTACCAATTTCTGTAATTTATGTTTAGTTCTGATGACTGCAAATTCATTATATATTAGTCTGCTCAGTAGCAAGTGTTGCCATTCTAGGTAAGAATTGGTTGCTGAAATATTTCAGCTATGTTCTTTGATATTGCTGAGATATTATCATCCACTTGACTTGAATTCTGAGGGTAATGAAGCTTTTAAAATGGCATAGCATCACCATTGCTTCAGAATACAAACGGCCAGGTTTAAGCAAAGTATTGTGCAAAATGAACACACTTCAGCATAGCTGCAGTCGTTTGTATGGACTAGTGAGCAGAAAGAGACTGTTCATGGCCCCTGTTCAGGCACTGTACATGTGCTGCAGGAAGGGAGGCTCTCCAATTGGGGAAAAAAAGAAAATCCACAGTGAGAGATAAGAAATTTTAGCAGGTTCTGTAGAGGTGATCTGTCTCCATCCTTGAAAGCAATATTACAAGGGAGTTGTTTCAGCAAGTAATTAGAGTTTTTGGTTTTGTCTTTGGTCCTCTGACAGAATGATGAAAATGTGTCGCCCCAGGACATATCACTTTCAGTTCCATCCAGTCCAGAACCAGAAGGACCTGAGCCAACTTTTAAGGTAAATGACTGATTTACTCTCCAGAAAAACAGGTACAAAGCTGTTAGTGTTTTAAAAATACAAACTAAAAACTTCTGTGTCATTATAAAGCATCTTTTTTTTTTTTCCTCTTTAAATGCAAACTTAATATGTTTATGTACTTAATCTTTTCAGGTTTGTTCAAATATAAGTATCTGGTTTGGTTGATTTTTTAATTTTTTTTCTTCTAAAATTCATGCTTAAAAATGCTAACACAGTTTTATCTTTTGGTATTTGTGGAAATTAACAGACTTAAAGTAACTTCCCTCAAAAATTTTCTGCCATCTTGGAATGATGAATTTGAAAAGACATTTTTTTGCACTCAACTGTAATCATGGCATACTTATTAGATCACTTTAGTTCATTACATCTATTGCACACTACAAGTTAAAATACCTTTGTCTAAATGAAGTTGACCCTGAACTAATGCAAGTATTGTAGAGGTAACTTAAAAATCAATGTGAACCCCACAAAGTCAAATATGAGTTTGTTTTAGAATGGGTGTTAGAGGAAGAAGCAATCACATTGAATATTCAGAAGATGACATCGTCTTTTATGGTCACAAAATGTTGTGTTTTTTATAATGGTGAAGTTTTATAGCAATTGCTTCAGGCTCTTACTGTAAAACCAGGATAGAAGATCATTCATCCAGCACTAGGGGAGAGGAGTATTACTTGCTGAAGACCTAATGAATTTAGATGTCTTGAAAAGGAAGAACACTTAAGATCATATTCTGGTTTGAAGATCATCTGTCCAAACTCTGGGTTCAGGGATTGGTGTTTGCTAAAGCTGTAGGTCCATATGCAACATTCTTTAGCAATTCTGGTTTCTATATTGTTAACATTTAGGTCTTCTCCTCCCTTGTTGTTTGACCTGTTTGTTATGCTTGCTTTCCTACAGTCATCACAAGATATTAAGGGTTGGAAGGGACCCAAGTCCAACATCCCTGCCAGAGCAGGATCACAGAGTCTAGCACAGATCACAGAGAAACGTATCCAGACAGGCCTTGAAAGTCTCCAGAGAAGGAGACTCCACAACCTCTCTAGGGAGCCTGTTCCAGTGCTCTGTGACCCTTACATCTCCATGAAAATCTTATAACTTTAGTCTTAATTCCCAGAGGAAAAACTAATACTCTTTAACTTTTTAGCAAACATGTTAGGCTTAAATGAGATTTTGAATCATTACTTTTGTAACTGCTAACTGGCATATGACTTGAAAAAATTCACAACTAATTGGTCTGAGTTATCCAAAAGCAGTGATCAATGGCATCTTCACTGAAACTGGAATAGTAAATGTATGCTGCTAAGTGGAAACCCTTTAATTTACAGCCTGGCTATAATGGCACAGTTATAAAATCAATTGAAAGTCCCTTGTGATGAGAAATTACTTCAAAAAAAAAAAACTCCTGCATGCTACCCACATTTTTTAATCTCTTTACTTTTGCATAATGTTCAGTTTTCAGCAGGATGCATTCTCATCAGTTCATATTTGTTGAATGGTTTGGGCAGTGAAGGACCTTAGAGGTCATCTACTCTGCCTCCCTGCCATGGTCAAGGATACCTCTCAACTAGATTGAGTTGCTCAAGGCCACATCCAACCTGGCCTCAAATACCCCAGGGAGAAGGCATCCACAACCTCCTGGGCATGCCACCCTCATACTGAAAAAAAAAATTCCTAAGATCCACTCTAAACCTACTCTTCTTCAGCTTAAAAACATTGTCCCTTGTCCTATTGGTAGACCCCCTTATGAAATGTCCCTCTCCAGTCTCCCTGTAGGATCCTTTCAGGTATTGGAAGATAGCTCTAATGTCTCCCTGGAGTCTTCTCTTCCGTAGGCTGAACAACCCCATCTCTCACAGCCCATTCTCATAGCAGAGGTGTTCCAGCCCTTGGATCATCCTTGTGGCCCTCCTCTAGACTTGCTCCAGCAACTCTGCATCCTCCTTGTGGACGCTAGAACTGAACACAGTGTTTGAGTTGTGATATTTGAATTCAGTAGTTGTAGTTGTGCTTTTGTATATGAAGTACAATTAAATGATTCTTTCTATAATTTTATGTTAATGATTATTAAATAGTGGTTTTAATCATCATGTTGTTTTGTTTTTTTTCTTATTGGACAAAGATGAGTATAGGTGGTGTTTGATGGCTTGAAATGTTCGTCTTCATGGTGTTGCTTGCTTGTACAACAGATGAATTACTGCATCAAAGATACTGATAATTTACTTACCCTAGAAAACTCAGTGAGTCAGCTCAACTCAGCCTCTTAAAAAGACTTCTGGTCAAGTTTCTTCGTTCTTTAGGTTATATACCTACAGCCCATCTCACTATGTGACTAAGAGGAGGAAAGCATGTGGTAATTTTACTGCCAGTCCTCCATGAACACCTGATGTCATGTCAGGTGTTGATGCAGATTGTATTGCCTGCTGTTATTTTGCAGATGGACGATCTGCTGAATGAGATCAGGCAGCTTAAAGATGAACTGAAGAAGAAGGATGAAACAATCAGCCAATTAGAGCATCAACTTGTAAGTAGAATGCCAGCTGCTATACAAAATCTCAAAGTGCACTTCCATAGGACATTTAGATATTTCCTACATTTTCATAACAAAGGTAGACTTAGCTTCTGTTTAGAGCCAGCTGATCCATGAGTCTGTAAACATCTAGTTCTACATGTTCTAGTGTGTTTGCAGTTGTACACCTGGGAGCATTAATTCTATGGGCCAGTCATGATTTGTATGTAGGGCACTAAGCCAGTATGTTTGTAAAATTGTTAAATATATTTAATTTCCAAACCAAATCTTTTGAACATCAAATTTTAGAAGCTGTTCAGAAATAACAGTATGTAAAGATAAGAGACTTCATGCTTAGTGCTTCAAAAATTGAAAGCAGTAGGCATATTGTTCTGCTTCAGGTTTTTTTTTCTCCCTTCTTTCCCATACTGTCCATTTGTTTAGTAATGAATTTCACCATGGAATTTAAAGCCAAACAAGGCAGTATTAGGAGTTGATTTTTTTGTAAATACAAATTAAAGCATCTTGAATAGTAAGATCTAATTGGCCGAATAAGTTATGGAGGTATTTTTGCCATACATCCATTACAGGTGGACACAAGTCCTCAAGCAAAAGTCAAGCATGCCTTTCCAATTTATTTTTTTTCCTCTTGTTCTAAGTTACCTTTGGATTTTGCCATGTATATGTCTGCAGTTGGTTCTGGCAAACTCACCTACTGTGATAATTCTTTCATGCAACTAAGGAACTGTGTTGTGAAGATGGATAAAACTTAAATTTGTAATTATTGAAAGGTGACTTAAAGAATGTTGTGCTTCAGAAATATAAGCAAATCAAAATCAAAATTCCCAAGGGTCCCTAATTATTTGGGGTTACTCTAAATACACTTAAGGAAGAGAGACAGTTGTGCAGCACTGTAAATAATGGTTTCTATAGTTTAATTATAGTATGTTGTGTTTTCAAGTAATGCATGATATTCAAACAGTAGACCTTGACTGTGCTTTTCAAGAGGTTTTGTCAGTTATCTTCTAACAAATTTTCCTTTCTATTTTTGGGGGTGATTAAGGCCATTAGATGTAACTGCCAGAAAGACAGTCAAAAATCTACAGGAACAACATGCACATTTGCTGATAAATTTACACAAACCTCCTGGAGGAGAAGTTCTGTGAGTAAACAGTGTCATTCATTCCTCAGTTGTGACTTCTGCTTTTCATTCCCCACCGCTTTTACTTGTGCTGTCACGCAAGGTGGCCTTGTTTAGGAGATTCTGCACTGTGTGTCAGAGCAGTATCTCTCTTGCTGTGCCTCACTTCCATTCTTTTGCAACTCTTTTATTTAAACATTTATTACAAACATTTCTTTTAAATATGTAGACTTCAAAAATCTCCTCTTTTAAGTAATCACCCTTTGCACTAATTCAGTTACAGCCAGTCCAAGATGTATATTTAATTGTACAGAAAATATCTTCCTATATCCTTACTTCAAAGTTATAGGTGTCTTTATCTGGATGTTTTTCCTGGTTTAAGTTTCATTGTTGATTCATAGAATGGTTTGAGGTTGGAAAGATCATTTAGTTCCCATCCCCTTGGCGTGGGCAGGAATACCTTCCACTGGACCAGGTTGCACAAGACCTCATCCAGCCTGGCCTTGAACATTGTTGGCAAAAAGAAACAGCATAGCCTAAATTTCAATACATACACGTAAAAAGAAAAGTTACTCTTTTAATAAATGCATTTTATTTTATGTAACTTGATTCTTTCAAATAATTATTGGGTGAAAATCACTTTGACAAAGGACATCTTCATTCCTATATGTTGTTGCGTAGATGACGTTTGCTTCTGTTGCATAAAATCTGAGTTCTTCATGGAATGGCAATAGAATACTTAAGATGGGTGAGGAACAACACGTTTGATATTACCAATAATAATAATAATACCCTTGAATGATAAGCAGCACCTTTGTCAGTCACCAGCAAATGCCTTTTCATCTTGAAGCTACAGCTCTAGTGAAGGAATCCTAAGAGTTTTCTTTAAAACATCAAACATGGGTTAGTTATTATTTTCTGTATTTTTACCCTGCCATAAGTAACTTAAGGTTATAGTGAAGATAAATCACCCCTACTATCCTTCTAAAATGACTTTTTAAAATGCATAGTGCTAGGATAGAAATATCATTATACTCTGTTTGACAGTTGCTAGCAAATAGATTTATCTTGTTGAGACTATGCTTTCCAACAGTCTTCTGTGTGCAAAGAACTCAATGTGAGATCAGAACCTTAAGTATCTTTTGTTTTACTCTGACACCTGTGTTCCAGAATGTGTGTGTAATGTTTTTCTTTATCCCATTTCTCTTGTTTGGGTGCTCTTGAGGTTTTTTTTGTGTTATGTCTTTCACAATTTTTAATTTCATGTATGTGGTGTTTATTTGATGTTTCTTGTATGTGATGTAATTTGATGTTTTTGTGCATTGATACTAGTACAAGGTTAGTGGCTGTTGTTGCTTCCATATTCTTTTTTTTTGGTCTCATTTTCTACATGAATCCTGAAGCTGAGTAGTAACTATTGACAGTTAGTTGCTAACTGCAGAAGCTTTAGTTTGAGCAACCTGTGGTGTTAATTGATAAGACCAAAGTTATTAGATATGATAGGGAGTGCAAGTTGGTATGTCAAGTAAAAGGAATCATTTAGCCCAATTTCCTTCTTTAGTCAGGTTGGTCAGTATATCTCTCTTATGTTATTGAATACTTTGTTTAAAAGACATGCTTTGGCATGAAGAAATTTGGGTTAATTTTTTTCTTTAAAAAACAAAACCAAAAGACAAAAAAACCCCAACTCTGCTGTACTCAGGGCTGGGGAGATGTGTATGGATGTGTGTACATAATCACAGAAGCTGGAAAAGACTTTTAAGATCTAGTTCAACTGTAACTCAGTTGCCATGACCACCGAACCATATCCTGAAGTGCCACATCTACAGCATTATGAACACCTCCAGGGATCGGCAGCTCAACCACCTCCCTGGACAGCTTGTTCCAATGCCTTGCTGTGTTCTCATTAAAGTTTTTCCTCATGTTCAATCTAAATCTCCCCTGAAACAACTTAAGCGTGTTTCTTCTCATCCTGTTGTTAGTTTCTTGGGAGAAGAGACCAGCTCCAACCTCCTTTTTTGGGTACTTGCAGAGAGCAATAAGACCTCCCCCCAGCCTTCTGTTCTCCAGACTAAACAAGCCTAACTCTCTTGGTTGCCCTCCAAACCCTTCACCAGCCTCATTGTTCTTCTCTGGACATCCTTCAGGACCTCAATGTCTTTCCTGTCCTTCAGTGCCCAGAACTGAACACAGTACTTGAACTATGGCTTCACCAGACTGAGTACAGGGGCACAATCACTTCCTTACTCCTGCTGGGCACACTGGTTTTGATACAGGCCAGGATGTTGTTGCCCACTTGAGTACACGGATGGCTCATGTTCAGTTATTTCACCTACCAGCACCTCCAGCTCATTTTCCACCAGGCTGCTTTCCAGCCACTCTACCCAACGCCTATAGCATTGCTTACGGTGGTTGTTACCAAAGTGCAGGACCTAGCACTTTGGTCTTGTTAAAACTCATTCTGTTGACCTCAGCCCATTGAATTAACCTGTCCAGATGTCTCTGCAGTGCTTTTCCTACCCTCAAGCAGATCAACACTGCTTCTGAGTTTAGTATCATCTGCAAACTTGTTGATGGTGCCTTCAATCATTATTAAGGATAGATATTAAGCAGAACTAACCCAAATACCAAGCCCTGGAGGACACCACTTGTGACCAGCCATCAGTTGGGTTTGTGGATTATGGATACACATGCCGATGTGTGCAAGCATATGATCAGTAGATGATGACACAGTGAACATCTCAGTATTTTTATCTACATGTAAAGTCTGTGATGAAAATTGAGAAAGGAATTTGAAGAGTTCTCTAAGTACTGACATATTTTCACAATCAACTGCTTTTCGAAAGCTTTTGTGTGTAAAGGATGGCTGGAAAGCTTTGGGCAGAGCATGGTGGGTTTTTTTAATGTTTGGTCATTTGCATGTTTGTAAATTACAAATTTGTATAAACAAGCAGAAATTGACAGGAGCTCCTTAATGAGGGATTTCTTAAAGGAGAGTGGTATTCTTGGAGCTGTAGCTCAGTTCAGTTCTAGCAATCACACCTCAACTTTCTGATTTAATAGTTCCTCCTCTGCTAACATGCATTGCTATGCTTCTCTGCACAGCTTAATAGATCTATGAATGCAGAAAGAATATTGGCATGAAATAACTTTTGATCTGGAATCCAGTGACATAAAATGTCACTTGCAGTAGAAAAGGGAGACAATTGGCTCCGTTTCAAGGCAGGAGTACAATAAGTGGAAACAGAGGAGACAACTGAGTAAAACATTCACATGCACACAAAAAAAAATCCGAAAGAAAACGCTTCACGTTAACATTCCTGTTCAGTTTAAGGGTTTTGAACTAAGAGTGCAGGCTGGGAGAAATCAGGTTTATTGGTCCTAAATGTGGTGTGAATCATGAAATTAAGTTAAACGTTTATGAGATGATGAAATTTTTATATATACCATATTAAAAAAAAAAAAAACAAACAAACAAGTGGTAATTGAGGATCTAGGGAAAGAATTGTGCATTTGAGGCATGTAGCCTTCTTTCTTCAATCTTTGTCAAGTTATCATAGTTGATGAATATTTAACTATTTCATTTTTTTTCCTATAAGTGTTGACCTGCCATTCACTTTAAATGATTGTGAATAATCAGAAAGTTACTTTAGTTCACAGAATGTCAGAGGCTAGAAAGGACCTCAAAAGATCATCCAATCTACCTCCCCTGCCAGAGCAGGATCTCCTATACCAGATCACACAGGAATGCGTCCGGGTGGGTTTTGAATATCTCCAGAGAGGGAGACTCCACAACCCCCCTGGGCAGCCTGTTCCAGTGTTCTGTCATCCTGACAGTGAAAGAAATCCTGCTCATGTTTAAAGAAGCTTCCTATGCTTCAGCTTCCACCCATCGCCCTACTTCCACTATAACTTCAGAGTTTATTCTGGCAGTTTACAATTTCTGGAACCAATATTATGTGTTGATTTCTGAAGTATAAATAACACACTGTAATTTGCTGATTGGAAAAAAATGCAAGTGCTTCAAGAAATGTGCTTAACAGGCTCTGTTAATGTAGTATTTCACAAAGAATAGATGCTGAAAGAGGCTAAGAAACAGTAAGAGTGGCAACTGCCTATTAAAATTGTATTTCAGTTGGGTCAAGGGTTGGACTGAATGATTTTGAGGCCTCTTCCAAACAGATATAGTCTGTGAATTGCAACAATTTATTCCAGCTCTTCTATTTGGAATAGACAATATTTCTGATCACTTCCTGGTTCATCTAGTAAAGAGACAAGTGAATATAATTTAACATATTCTTTTTTAAATATCACAGAATCACAAACTGGCTTGAGTTGGAAGTGACCTTAAAAATCATTTATTTCCAACCTTATTGCTATGGGTAGGGACAGCTCTCACTAGACTAGGTTGCTTAAAGCTTCATCCAACCTGGTTTCAAACACTTCCAGGGATGAAGCATATCATTGAACATATTCTTCCTTTAAAAATCATGTTTGTATCTCTTTCTTCCTTTATTACCAGTTATTTCCAGAAAACAGTCCGTCCTGATGTGATTATCAACTTGTCTGGTGTTAGAAGCTTTTTAGAGACAATGATTTTTAGAAACATATTTAGGTGCTTTGTTTTCTCCTATTTAAATGGTAAATATGTATATAAAGGGAAGTTCAGGTTAATCATTGGAACTTAGTACTCATGTAGTAAAATCTAGTGGCTGAAAAGAAATCTTTTGGAAAGTTGGCCTATTAATAATCAATGGGTAGCTACCATTTGCCTGGCTGCTCTGTCTGCTGCATGGTATTCCTTGTGATTAGTCTCCTAACTGTGCTGAAAAGCTATGGATTTTCTGACTGTTGACTTGGAAACATAATTTTTGGTTAGCTGCTCTCAGGATTAAGTCTTGTACAAGTATTTGCTGACAGGGTAGACCATGGTGTTTTTAGAAGGATTTCTTAACAGTTATCTTCTACAGAATTCACTTGCAGTTAATCATAGAATTGTTTTGGTTGGGAAAAACCTCCAAGATCATTGAGTCCAACCTTCAACCCAACACCACCATGGCTATTAAAATGTGTCCCAAAGTGCCGTGTCTACATTTCTCGATCAGCTCCAGGGATGGTGACTCTTCCATCTCCCTTGGCAATCTGTTCCAGTACCTGAACACTCTTGCAGTCAAGATATTTTTCCTAATACCCGTCCGAAAGCTCTACTGGTGCAACTTAAGGCTCTGTTCTCTCGTCCTGTCCCCTGGTACTAGAGAGAAGAGACCGACCACCACCTCGCTGCAACCTCCTTTCAGGGAGTTGTAGAGAAAAATGTGATCAGAAAGACCCAAAACCTGGAAGCAACTTTTGACCACAAAATTAACTGAAGAAGCTAAAGTTGACAGGAAAAGCTTACAAAGAAGAAAAGGCTAGTGTCCATTACCACATCTGTCTTGCAGAGTTTGCAGCTCTATTTCTGCAATATTAAATATTGATACTGGTTTTTAAGATTTTGAGGACAAAGGAGTTAGATGCCAAGCTTATGTCAACAAATTATTTGGTTTGTCAAAGTGAAGAAGTTGTTTGCAGATGCTGAGGAGTTAAAGACAAGCAAACTACAATGCCCTGAATTTGGCTGGCAATTTATTATAGATTTTGACCTTTGAGGCTTGTTAGCATAACACAATTCCTCCTCTTTCATGAACGCTCAGTAGGTAGCATATAGTAAAAGTTGTTTTTTCTCCTTGCCATCAGAGCCATACACAGTAATGAAGCTTTGCTCACTAAATGTGTATACATTCTTGTCTCTGATAAAATGATAGCAAAACCCCTCAGTCTGCATGGGAGCATGCTTATTCTGGTTCTTAGCTACATCGCTACTTCTGCACTGACATCTTCTTTGCTTTCCATTGGATCATTCTAGTTGTTTCTTCCAAAACCTTTCACATCAGTTGTTTTGATGAACCTTTGTAATACTTCATCTTTTTTGAGTACTTTTTTTTCATCTCCTTCAACCTTGATCTTGAACTTCCTTTGTGCTTTGACTTTGGATCTATGAATTTAACCTTCCAGATCTTGAAGCCAAGTTACCATATTAGTGTTTATCTTCACATTCAGTGTAGATTTCTCTCATTCTCTCTGCCATTTCCGTGTTGATCTCTTACAACATACATTCTTGGTGAGGCGCAACCATAGCTGGATGTAAGATAGACATGGCGTGCATCTGTTTCGTGTGCTCTTACAGTGATAGCACATAACATGTAGGGGCATACAAAGAAGGAAAACCCTTGAAAATCTTCAGAGGCAGTTCTTTTTGGTTCAGTGCAAACCAGCACAGCACAGAAAGCTTTTTTTTGTTTTTGTTTTTGGTTTTTTTTTTACCTGAATGCTTCTCCAAGACTACTGCATGTCAGAACTGCTCATTAATTATCTCTTTCTAGGTGCTAGATGGCAAGAGCAGACTACTGCAGATGTTTGTATTAATATTTGAAGTATGTCATTCTAGGTTTGATCATGATGTGGAGCTCTGAGACAAGTGACAATACTAGGTGAGATACAGCAAAAAGATTGCTTGTACAGGGAAGTGCTCAAAGGCTCCATCTGTGCAGAAAATTTATCTTGCGTTTGTGGTTCTGCAACAGAAAAGACATTTTGTATCAGTAGCCATTTGGGATATTGGAATATCCTTGGAACAAGAGCCAGAATATTTGGCTATTGGCCTAAAGTTACTGTGCAGCAATTGCTTAGAAATGTACCTCTTGTCCTTTTCTGGCACAAACAATTACTTCAGTTCATGTGATTGCTCATTCTAAGGTTGAGGCTTCTGCATAGGAATGGGGAACTCTGCTTTTGCAGTACAATTAGAGTCAGGACTTGATAAAGCACTTAGCAGCAGTTGTACAATTCGTCACAATTTCTGAAGGATGTTCAAACCTTTCCTGGTTTGTAGGCTACTTTTATTTCAGCTGCTGTTATCTTTCCACTTCTGAGTCTTCTGTTTTGCCTGTATTTAAAGCTCTTAATCACTTCTCTTTCGGAATACTTTAGCTATTTCACAATTCTGGTATCTGGGAAGTGAGAGGGGTGGGATCTAAGTTTAATGACTTGATGCACACAGCAGATAATGGGAGGAACTGCTGAAGTGCAAGTGGAAGGACTTGCTTCAAAACCCAGAAAAATACCATGGAAATCCCATGAAATGTTTTTGTTTTACTTTTTAATAAAAAATGGGGTAAGTCATATTCTCATCTTTCAGTTCTAGTATTGTGTTTTCTTGCACATTTTGAGGGCTACTTAATAAATTCCTGGTAAATCCTCCTCCATACTTGATTCAAGTGATGTTGAGTTTAATTACCTTATCTGATATGTAGTTAAACAGTGCTTGTTAGGATTTTTTTTTTCCAAATAAGAAATCTGGCATTATTTGACATTTGCCCATATGAAGAATACAGCCAGCGGGATTGGTGCTTATTCTGCTTCTCAGATTATAGGATGTTCTCCTGCATTAGGGAAAAGGGGATTGAACGGTGCCTGGAGACCAGCAACTTGCCCTTGCTTCATTTACTTCTCTGGTCAGAGTAATGCTTAAAAACATGACTTATTGAGAGGACTGTAGTTAATGCTATGCTCTGAAGTGCTAATATGGATGCTTAAAAACTACTGGAATGTATCAGAACATCTAAATATTTCTTTGCTTTTACAGTAGTGTCACAACTGTTATGTAGCTCACCTGTCTTAATCTTTAAAGAGAGGAAGGAAGAGAATAGAAAATCTTCATCTCGCTTCTTAATGCATTAAAAAATTTAAAGACCTCTATAAAAAAGACCATTGCCAACTTGCCTAAATCTCTATAAGATTAAATCTATTCTTGATGATACTGTTCTTTTTACTTTCTGTAGACCCAGTTCTTGTTTAGAGCGGAACGAATCCTTTTTTATTTCCACCAGCTTGACACAATTTAGGATGAAGTGTAAATTATTCTGTTTTACACTGCTGTGAAAATCCAAAGCTGTTGTTAATGTCTCATCAATCATTAATTTTGTTCCCAGGAATATTTCTGTATTTAGTAGTTACTCAGCTGATGCAGCTTAAGTTATTTTGCCATCTTGATTGACTGAAGTGAGTACTATTCTTCTATGAAGTAGCCTGAAAAATGTGTTGATTTTAATGTCTATCAATGAAGGACTTTAAGTGTTAAGTAATCAATATCTCCATCTTGAGACAATCAGATTGAAGAACTTGTTTCATATTTTGACTCAGATTTTGTTCCAAGAAGCATTTCTTCTCAGCTTCTGAAGAAGAACAAAGAAATCTTGCCCATTTTTTCCTCTTTATTTCCTCTTCTAAAGTCTTCCAGCTAGTAAATTCTAAGACTTGATTAAATGCATATGTTAAATTACATCTTAGCAGCCCCGAAACTTAGAATAGGTGTAGATAAAATCTAACTAGAATAAGATAACTAGAAAGTCAGAGAAGTGTTTAAAGTTATCTTATAATAAATAAAAGCAGAATATTTATTTATAGAATGTAATGCTTAACTTTCTTTTAAAAGAAGAAGCATGGAAATAAAACTTCCTTGCCCAGCCCTGGCATTATTACCTGCAGCAGATAAGCCAGCAGAGAAATTGGAGTGGAGCGACAAACTGTGTTCATGTTTTCTCTGTGATATAGATGTTCATACAGATATCTTATGCTCGCTGTCCCAAAGAGTAACTACAACAGGTTGCTGCTGAAACCTGCTGGCTATTGGTGGCTAGGAGGCAGTGGCAGGCATTACTGGTCATAAAATATTCCAGAAGTCATAGAGATAAAAGTTTTCAGCTGCGAAATGGTGAAGGGATTGTAAAGACTTAAACCTGTTTAGTTGAAGTAGGAAGTTAAAACTATGCAATTTAAGAGGGCAGTTTCATCTTGGATAGATTTCTTTTAAAGGTAAGGGTATGGAGAAAATTACAGACTGCATAAAATTACTTTTTGTTGTTTTGAGAATGCAGCAACTGAAGTGTGTCACTGCTGTGGTGGTGTAAAACTTCTGATGGGCAAACCCAGCATTGGCATGGACATGCACAGTTATCTAATCCTGTAATGGAAGACTCAAGGTCCAAGAGAAAAGTGAACAGAAAACAATTCTGTGTTACTTCTCTTCTACATTCAATAATGCTATCAAAATGTAAGGGAAGTACTAGGATTTGCCGGAAAATCTGTTTCTATGCATTTGTTTGTTTTTTTTTTAATTGTAAACTGAAGCTGGCAGAATTTCCAGCACATTAGTATTAAAAAAACCTATTTGGTGAAGCATTTTAAAAACATTTTTGAGGACTGGAAAAATACAGTTTTAAGCATATCTTTTTAACAAGAAAATCTCAGCTCCTATACTTTTCCCTTAAAGACATCTTTAACAGAACTATGAGCATATATACCGAATGAAAATGGAGGTGTTCTGTAAGATTTTTTTTCACCAGTTTAGGACATCCTAATGTCATTCTCCTCTGGGCTCTATTAACATGTAGCATTTGCATTTACAAAGTAGAACAACTGGGAAGTGATAGCTTTCTGGGGGGAAAAAAAAAGAATGGTGTGGCTTTTTGCTGTCTTGTTTTTTCCCTGTTCTCTTTTTTTATTATACTTCTCCCCCTCTCTCTTTCTGCACAGGGTGGGTATTCTGCTCCCTCCTTCTCTCCCTGGCAGGGCTCATTCCAGGGCATCCCTCGGACTGTTCCACCGCACCGCAGACAGAGTGAGTCTGTACTTCTCACTCATCTCCCTCACCGTGTTCCAGTAGAAGCTTCCCCTTTGCACGCACTGTTCATCTTGTAGTATCCTCCTTTCTCAGGCAGATTTACAGGCTTACGCCATAGCCTGTGGCTAACCAAAATGCTTCCTTCAGCCAGCGTATAAGCAGCTACAACTTAGAGCTTTGTAACAGTTATTAAATGCTGATTTACTTCAGCAGTTCTTCAGGCAAACCTGAGTAGCCCCTTGTTTTCAGTCTTGTCTTAACATAAATCTTGCTTGCTGCATTTTTCCTTTCTTTTTTTTCATGGCTGTAATCTACTATCTTGTTTGTGTACGTGTTCTGTTTGCTCATAAGTCTGCACGTGTGCATCTGTGGATGTATTCACATAACTATATTGTGGATGTACTTAAATACGTTGGTAAGAAAGTGTTGTTGTCCTTGCCTCTCACAAGAAATATTCTTAACATTTCAGGACGACTTCCTTGAAACTAATTTTTTTTTTCCATGTTGGTATCTGTTGCAAAAAGGCTTGTAATACATTGAAGTGGCTGTTGCAAAACTTGCATGATTTATTAACATTCTTTATGTGCTAGCTACAGTGTGGGCTGGTATAAAATGTGTTTGTTCTCTTGGCTTGGATCTGCAAAACAAAAAACAATTGCTGGTTTTAAAACTGTATGCGTATGTAGACGTAGAGAAATGGTAAGTCTTACTTTGTGCTTTGGGATTGCATTATAAACACATAACTGTTCAAAGAAATATAACTAGTTCATGAAGTTATATTTTTTAAAATGTACTGTAATTTGAAAATTACAGTGTCTTTGGCTGCCTAGCAAAGCCCAAGAGTGTATTTGGACAAGAAATAAGAGTAAAATGCTGAAAAAGGAGTAAGATTTCTAGGGTCAATGGAGATCTGAAGTGTAAGCTGCACCTTGGAAAACAAAACTTACATATATTTGAGATTGCAATAATCCAAACTTAATTACAAGAAAAATATATTTTGTGTGAAGTATTTTGTAAGTTGTGTTTCAAATACTCTCTTGATGTTTCTGTGAAAGTGTTCTTTTAACCAACTCATTGGGAATGTGTGGCCTGTTTCCTGGGCTTCTCTCTGTGCAATGGAGCGATGTGCTTCATCTTCCTGTGGTGTTTGCTGTGGGGCTCAGTGTGTGTGTGTGTAACGAATGTAACACCCCCTAAAGTTGATCACCATGTCTTCTGTTTCTGGGGCTGGCAGTACCACAGCCTAACTGTTTCATTGTCCTCTCAGCAGAGAGTCCAGGTTTAAAAAGATCGGTTCTAGGCTTTAAGAACATATAAATGTCACGTTTTTGAGGATTACTTTTTGGAGATGCAGAATGGGAGGATGATGTCTGAGCTAACAGATGTGTACCTCTGGTGCCATGTTTGCTTTGCAAAACTGAAGAAGAAAACTTTGCTAATCTCTTAATGATTCTCTGAACCCCCACTTCTTTCTTCCACTAACTCCAACTTCTTATTCAGGGATTCCATAGCACACTTCCATGACTAAAGCAAGTTGGATCTTTTAGTGTACATCTTAGATGTTCTACTAGTTACTAGGAAGAGAAAATTAAGTGAAAACTTGCACTTGGCTAACTAACCTAAACTCTAACCTACTGATTAGGAAAATGGTTCCTGTAGCAGAGTGTTCCTAGCCTTTGCCTTGGGTTTGCTGCAAAGGTAAATACTGAATATAAGATACAGTATAAATGATGAGGTTTCTTGGATGTTTTTGCTGACACACTTATAAAATCAATGATTTATCACTGTATGAAGAGTCCCATAAGTAGAATGTTACTGGAATTACCATTAGCATCCTTCTTTTTCCATACTATTTTTCCCTTGGTTTAGTAGTTACAGGCCTGCTGGGTTTTGAGCTAATATGGAATGCCAAATGTGGGGTTTTGAGACAAGTGTTGAACTGGGTATAACCACCGAGAATAAGAAAATGTCCTTAAAGTCCATGCTGATGTTCTTTGTGACAATACAGAGAAGGCAGTGGGAACATGATGTAGTTTCAGTCTTTCTTTGTGCTTTTCGTCTGAGGATCTTGAATTTTGATATTTTTCTCTTTAAACTTCTGGGTCTCAAACCTAAACTATCATCTGTGCTTGTGAATACTGCAAATTCCACTACTGCTTTGATAGTCACAGATCACTCTCAAACTCTGTAAATTATGAGGGGGTGTAAATCTGTAAACTGTTCTCACATAGTTGTTTATATGCTTCAATATAGTTTTATTGCTGCTGTACAGGACAGGTAATTTATCCCTGCTCCCTAATAATACAATGCTATCAGTTGCTTATGAGGAGTTGGTCCTGCTATACCTGCTGCTTTACTTGCCCTATTAACATATCATTGTGCTTTAGAATTGGATGTATGTTTTACACTTGATTTTTAATATTTTCACATTTATTAAGTTTATGTTGCTTCAGCAGCCTTCAAACAATTCAGCATCTGGTATTTCATAAACACTTTGTAACCGTACATTGATTTTTGTCATGAACAAAGCTATAGTGTTTACTCCTATAACATTCGTATTCTGGAGCTTTAATGATGCAGTTCTAGAAACACAGCATTTAGAATTCATATTGTCAATGAATGGATTATGAGCTCTTGCTGTAATACAAGAATATTATACCACTTTCTCTAGGCTTCTAGCCCCAAGTGATTCTCCACACAGAAACCTTGATTAAAACAATCCTTTTTTATTCAGGCATTGTAGTTGTTCACATCTCTTCTTACTGTGCACTTCGAGGAAAAAGGATTTAGATTTTTTTGTATATAAGCATTACAAATAATGATAATGTAAGCAATTTTAGCAGGTGACACATAGCTTTTTATCACTGGCAGGAAAGCTGCTGTGTGCACATTGAATTGTGTCCTAGCTTTGGTTTTTCTGTGCTTTTTTTGTTGGTTGTGCTTAATATGGAAATGTTTCTAAACTTTATTGAATAATTCACTTTTTTTTTTCCTGGGCTGTACAAAGTGTTGATGGTAGCAGGAAAAAAAGTTGCATCAGAATATTATTTTGGAGGTTTTATTAATCATGTTAAAGTAGCAAATTATTTAAAATGTCCTGAAATCATTACTTTTTTGTCCTTTATATGGAATTACTTTTTGCTGTGACAAATGAGTGTTCAGCTACAAGAAGAAATGTCTTCTAAGAAAAACTCCTTTCTTTCAAGTTGACTAATTGCAGGTTCCAGGAAATGTCTCCTGTACCTAACCAAGAATATATCTGTAAACAAAACCTAATCTTTTCATGAGCTCCTATTTGTCTGTTCACAGATTGCATTGGATTGGAAGGGACTTTCAAAGGTCATCTTGTGTGACTTTCCTGCAGGCAACAGGGACACCTCCAACTAAGTCAGGTTTCCCAGGGCCATATCAAGTCTGATCTTGAATGTCTCCAGGGACAAGGCCTCAACCACATCTCTGGATGGCCTCTTCCAGTATTTCATCACTCATTGTAAAGAACTTTTTCCTGATGTCTAGTCTAAATATACTCTGATCCAGTTTCAAATCATTGCCCCTTGTCCTATCACTACAAGCTATTCTAAACGGTCCCTCCCTAGCCTTCCTGTGGGTCCCTTTCAGATACTGAAATGCAGCTAAAAGGCTTTGCTGGATCATTCACCAGGTTGAACAACCTCGCTTCTTTCAGCCTGTCTTCACAGAAGAGGGGTTTCAGCCTCCTTATCTCCACAGCCCTCCTCTGGACCTACTCTAGCAGGTTCATGTCTCTCATATGTTGGGAATCCTGTATCTGGGCATGGTACTCCAGGTGTGATCTCACCAGAGGAGGACAGAAAGACAAAATTGCCTCTCTTGACCTGTTGGCCATGCTATTGGCCTTCTGGGCTGCAAGTGCACACTGTGGGCTAATATCCAGCTTCTCATGTACCAGCAGCCCCAAATAATATTCTGCAGAGCTGCTCTTTATTTCATCCTCCCCAGCCTGTATTGATATCAAGGATTGCACCAGCTTAGGTGTGGAACCTTGTACTTTGCCTTATTCAACCTCATGAGGTTCTTCTCAGTCTATCTCTTTGGCCAGATGAGGTCTCTCTGGATGGCATCATGTCCCTCAGTCACATCAACTACACCCCTCAGCTTGATATCATCTGCAAACTTGCTAAGAGTTCACTCAACCTCACTGTTGATGTCATTTGAGTTACTGAACAACACTGGTCCAAATACAGATCCTTGACGGACACCATTTATCACCCCCTCCATCTGCACATCAAGCCATTGATCACTACCCTTTGCATGAGATCATTCAACCTGTTCCTTATCCACTGGACAGTCCACCCATCAAATCCATATCTCTCCAATTTAGAGAGGAAGATGTTGTAGGGGACTATTCCAAAGGTTTTACAGAAGTCCAGAGAGATGACATCTGTTGGTCTTGCCTTGTGCACCGATGCAGTCACTCTACTGTAGAGAGCCACTAAGTTGGTCAGGCAGGACTTGCCTTTAGTGAAGCCATACTGGCTGTCTTGACTCACTTCTCTGTCCTCCATGTGTTTTAGAATACCCTGCAGAAGGATCTGTTCCATGATCTTCCTAGGCACAGAAGTGAGGCTGACAGGTCAGTGATTTCTAGGGTCATCCTTTTACCCATTTTAAAAATGAGTGCAGTGTTTTCCTCCTTCTGCTCTCCAGGGACCTCACTTGACTGCCAGGACTTTTCAAATGCTGTGGAGAGTGGCTTGGCAATTACATCAGCCAGTTTCTTCAGAACTCTGGGGTGCATCTTATCAGGTCCCATAGATTTATGTATGTTTGAGTTCCTTTGGTGGTCTTGAACTTGATCTTCCCTTACAGTGGGACCATCTTTACCCCATTGGTCTGCACTTAGATGTGTGTCAACTGGGGAGGGGAGTGGAGCGGAGCACTATTGTCAGTGAGGACTGAGGTGCAAGAGCTTGACTACCTCAGCCTTTTCCTTGTCTATTGACTCCAGCTCTCCTTTCTCACTCATTAGAGGGTGGATACTTCAACCTTACTTTGTTAGTCAATGGACCTGTGGAAGCCTTTCTTGTTATTCTCTGTGTTCCTTGCCAGGTTCAGCTTTATCTGTGCCTTGGCCTTCCTGACCTCATCTCTACACAACCAGGCAGTGTTCCTGTGCTCCTCCCAGGTTACTTGTTCTTGCTTCCACTCTGTGTAGTTCACTCTTGCTCTTTGTTTTGACCAGCAGGTCTTTATTCAGACATGCCAGTCTTTTCCCATCCTTGCTTGATTTCTTACATATGGGAATGAAGAGCTTTTGCACTCTAAGGATAATATTCTTAAAGATCTGCCAACTCTGCTCTATTGTCCCTGAGGATCCTTCACCATGGAAGATGACTGACTAACTAAGGAACTGAAAGTTTGCCTTCCTAACATTTAGAATCCTGACTTTGACTATTATTTGCCTGTCCCACATCACTTAGGACAACAAAGTTCACCAGTGCCCAGACTGCCCCCAGTCTTGACATCACTGATGAGTTCCCTTGCAGTTGTGACCATCAAGTCCAGTATTGCATTCCCTAGGGCAGAGCTGTCCATTTTCTGGCTCAAGAAGTTATTGTTGAGGCACTGCAGGAGTCTCCCTGATTGCCTATATCTTGCTGTGCTACTTTTCCAGCACACGTCAGGGTAGCTGGAAGTCCCTGAGCAGGACAAGAGCCTACAAGTGCAAAGCCTCCTCTAGCTGGAGTAGACTTCATCATTGGTCTTTCCTTGATCTGGTTGCCTGTAGATGACACCAACTACAAGGTTTCCTTCTGATTTTTATCCATAAGCTTTCAACCTGTTTGTGGCAGTTCTTCAGGGACAGTTCCTCGCACTCTGTCCTTTTCCTGACATAGTAGGCAATATCTCCACTCATCCTTCCTTGCCTGTTCCTGCAGTGGAATGAGGGATGTCAGAACTGATCAGAAACCAAAAAAAAAAATGTATCTAGTGAGATTTGCACCCCTTTTGCTCTCTGCTGCTTGCCAAAAGAAACTCTGGTAATTTGGAGTCTCTTGATGCTGGAGCTGCTGGGAGAATGAGTTAAACAGTATGAGCAGTGTAGTCAAAATACGCAGTGCCATGTATCTTGTTCGTTAGAGATCTTGTATGTGCACGGATGCAAATGCATTTGATCTATAGTTGTAATCCTACACACCATTTCTGAATGCAGCTCTAAAAAGTATTTGAAGTATTAGAGATCAACTTTGTTAGACTTGAAGTTGTAAGAGCAGAGGTATTCCATGCAATTCTTGCTAGAAATATGTTTTGTACTGCATTACTTAATACTGTTGTTACCTTTGTTTCTCAAAGTTGGATTAAAAACAGCAGGGGACATGGAATTTGCTTTTTAAATGGTGAAAAGATGCAGTTCTATCATGGCAATTGCTCATTGTTTTGTCTTGGTCCTCTGACATCGTTGTCCTTGTCTTTTTCTTGTCTCTGCTTTCCCATTATGCCATTGGCAAGGAGTTGAGAAGTTAGTCCATTACTTCTGTGATAAAGCGTGGTACAGTACAACTTCAGATTTATTCCCATCTCCTCCTCATGCATTTTCACTGTAGTTGTTTTGTTTTTCCCCCCTCTCTATGCATGATGCATGTCTATGAGATGTGCATGCAGTTCTCAGATGTCTCACTGCTTCACTTCATTCCTGGAAGTTGGAATGTTGCTTTTTCTTTCCATTCCCTCAACTCTTGATGGAATTGACCAAATACTAGTCCCTCTGCTGGACATACATTCTTGGCTAGTGACATGGTGGTGACTTCCCTAGTAACATGAAAACTTTATGTGTAAGGCCAATATGTAAGTTGTGGATTAAGATAATGCAGCTTTCAGTGATAGCTATTTTGTGAACTGTTAGTTGTCTATTTTGGAAGTGATATTTCTTAGCCCTGTGTCATCCTAAGTTATGCATCAGTTTCAAGAGATCTATAATTGTGTTAATTGGGCAGACTTTGACTAAGTAAAGGGATCTGTAATTGTGTTAATTGGGCAGACTTTGACTAACTAGAAATTCAAACCTAGAAAACTACACTATTTAAAACAACTCAGCAAAGGTGATACCGGTGGCTCCTCGCTTTTAGTCTGTAGCTGCTTTTGTTTTCTAAACAACTAACTTTGTGGATATTAAGCTTCTTAGACCTTTTTCAATCATGGAGGATGAGGAAAAATCTATATTTGGTTACATTAAGATGTAAAAATATAGAATTTTAAAAATGGAAAAGTTCAACTATTTGTCATAGTTTAAAAATAGCATTATTGTAAGCTTGTTGTATTTCAGATGGTTTTACTTGACTTTCTCTGTAAACTTAATTTCTTCTGTAACTTAATTTTTCATCTTCTGGTTAGTAGGAATGGGATTGTTTGATACAAAATTAGTACTTGTAATGGTCAGGTTGGATATTTATCTGTGGTTTTGAAGACTAGCTTTTAGAAACCCTTTCTAGCTGAGGAGAAAGTGTTTTCTGACTATTTTTACATATTGAAATTTGACACACTCCTGTTAGTGTTAAAGGTACTGGAGTTTTACCTCAATTAGGATTAGAAAGTTTTAATTTTGTGTTGAAGTATATGCATAGGAACCAGGTATGTATTGCTTTGCGTTCTGCACTGGTTTTTAGCGGGTTTTATTTTTGCAACTGAGGTCACAAAGCTGTAACAGTTTTAGTGTACTGAATTACGATGTTTAGCTCTTCCTTCCTGCAGGATTGCTTGGTCAAAAAGGATTGGCGTAGCTAAGCTAGTTTTGGTCACGTAAGGAATAACGGTTTAATGCTTTTTTGACACCATTTGGAGAGCTTTTAAAAATTCTCCTTATTTCCTAAACCATCTTATTCAGAGTGCTTAACATATTTGCACTTGACATGTCTATTGCTTGCTGATTTCACTGATCTAGCTTAGATGCTACCTCTTCTTACAAGTAGAACCAGTGTATTCTAGAGGGAAAAATTTCTAGTAACCCAAATTTAGAGTGAGAAACCTTGATATTTCTCTCACTACCATTACTATTTTATTTTTCTTGATGGTGAAATTTGAGGGTTCGTTAACCATGCCAGGGAAAATATGAAAAGCTTAAAGAATCCTGAGATGTGGTGCTATCAAAAAAACTTTTAGAAAGATGATAAAAATAATCCAAACTTGACACGTGCTAAAACTAAAATTTATCTTAATTGTTTTGAGTCTTGTCATCAGTTCTAGAGGTTTTAATAACTCTTACAAGAGTTCTGTATGGAAGTTGCAGGTCTGGGATGTGTTTGTGGAGCTAGCACATACGTTAATCTTTAAAGTCTTTTTACAGGGGAGAGGAAAGAGAAAATAGAAACGACCAAGAAGAGGTACTGGCAATTCTCTTGTCTGATACACATCTGACTAGCTTGTATCTTCTGATAACTCAGTGGAGATTTTACACTTCATCCATTGTTTATCAGTGTAGTAGTATGTGATATCTGGCTTCACATCCACTCCATTGCACCACGTTGTTTCTTTATCAGCCCATTTGAAAGCCATTCAAGCTAAAAACCAAAGTGTAGTCTGCAGCCTAATTATGACATACCTATATCCAATTTTCTGACCCCAGTAAGGTAAGGAAAATGCACTGTGAGTTCATGCGGTCCATTAAACTTCTTTCCGGCCTGTATGGTGTAGAGCATTGATAAAAGATTTAGGATAGTGAACCTGAGTATGCAGTGAATAGAAATTAAAAGGTGGATAGAGTGATAGCCATTGCATTTGGGTATTAAGCATTTCAGTCAGAATTGATCAATACTCATGTGCCATTCTTATGCTGTCCTGCAGATGGTGGAACCATCAACCATGCCTTTCTCACGTTTCTTTTTGTAAAGCTAACTGGTTTTTGGGTTTGGTTTTTTTGGTTTTGTGTGTGTGTGGGTTTGGGGTGTTTTTGTGTGTCCTTATGTTGTTGTGTATTTCAGTGCTGGTTTAATTTCTTCCACTTATGTTGCATTTGTAGATGCTCCATGAACCATCCTGTTTTTCCAAAGTCAACATTTTGATTTAAAAACCAAACAGATAAGCAGTCTTTATCAAGCATCCAATCAGCACATGTTGGATTCAGAATGTTATCCGGTGTTTTCTTTGCCTAATACTTGATTGTATTCTTTTCTCTTTAACAGCCTCAAGTACTACAGCCTTCCAGCAGCCTTCCCAGTTCCACAGACCTCGCCCAGGGAAAACTAATAAAAATGCCACGTATAGAGGCCCACAGTGAACATCCTAAACGCGGTCTGCATGAATATAGCAATCATCAGAATCAAAATGCTGCAAATGGTTCTCTTCCAAATAATCTGAATGATGTAAACTCTGTAAAGAGCATACAGTCAAACACAAAAGAGGAGAATGCATCATATTTGGAAAATAGGAAAAATAAAAATACTGAAGACACTGGAAATGTGGCGAGTAATAAAGAAGGTACATCGCCATCCAGTTCCTCTTTTCAGACCTCTGCACAAGCTGATGCTAGAGAGATGCAGACTGAATTAGCTGTGAAGGGTCAACCCTCACTCACAAACCAGGCTTCTCGGCCAAAGACTTCAAGAATTGCAAAGCCCCCAGATGCTTTAGTGCCTCCTACGATGGCCGTTCTCCCACGATCTGCCAATCATTCTGCCGCTTCTAAGGAATGTGAGCTTCTGCCATTAAGTAGCTCAAGTCGGCTGCAGACAACATCTGGTCAGGATAACCTAAAGGGTAAACAGAGTCAGAAAGTGTCTAAACTTCGCCCACCAACTATGTCCTTTGTTAAATCTAAACAAACGAGCAGTCAGAAATCCACACCGGTACCTCCTCCAGAGCCTCAAAACACCTACTCAAAGACTAACATCCCAAAGCCACCAGTACAGAGGAAAGAAAATGTCCTAACACAGAATAGCAGCTTGCATTCTGGGGAGAGTTTGCCCTCTAATCGGCAATCGCGCCTCCCTAAACCAAAGACACATTGAAGATGTACCTACAAACGATGCCATAGACGAAACTACTCTGTCTTGATTGCCTTTGAGGCTGCTTTTATCTACAGCCTGCAAATCCTGAGGGAATAGTAAAAATAGCATTTTTCTTTAGTGTTTGCATACTCTAGCCCGTTCCATTTTGAGGCTCATGTTATTATCGGTGGTGCAGCTCCTCTTGTATTAAAGATTGTTTTGCCCAGTGATCTTACTGATTAAGCAAATATTGAAGTCTTTGGTGATCACAAACACCAGAATGCTGCACAATGTATTTCAGGATAGCAGAAATCAGTTTGTTTTACCTCTGTTTGAGTTGTCAGACAATGAAATTACTATTCGGTTTAACTTGGTTCTGAGTACTTGTTAGGTTAGAGTGATGGAAAATTAGACTTGCTAGCAGATGTTTTATTGGCCATAATTCTGACTCTGTATTCCAGAGGCCTATGCAAAAATCCTTGTATTTATCATTATCTCAAGACTGACATATTTAATGTTATTTAATCTGATGGATTGGGTGGGTTGTGTTGTTTTGTTTTGCTGTAATCTGAAGTTGCTCTGTTCTTTATCTCGTTTTCACTGTTCACAGACTTTAAGGAGATTTCACAGGGTGAAACAGATCTTCTCTCTTAAACATCATTATTTGTTTAAATCTAGTGATATGTTTTATTGTGTTGAATAGACACCTTACTGGGTAGGTTCTTAAAAAGCAGTGCTAAGGATACTTGTGCAAAACCTTCCAATAGAGGCTCTTATGAATTGGTTAGTGGGGAGCCTCTGGGAATATGGGGTCCATGGCACCTATGTTGAGGTTGCACAGCATGCATTTTAATTAATATTTTTAAACTTTTATTGTACTACATGTATTTATTGATTTCTGTTTAATATTGAAAGACTCTGAAGTACCTGACTTGAATTTTGCACAAACTTTGCCATATGTATAAGGATTTGAAATTATTTTACAGAATAAAACTTGTATTTAAAAAAAAAAAAAAGAAAAACAAACAACATCTATTTTTAAAAAATAATAATAATGAGGACTTAACCCCACGTCTTTTGCTTTGAGCAATCCTATGGTGTCCTAATCCAGAGCTGGTACTCTTGAGAGTTTTTCAGAGATGTGTGTTTTGGGTTTGGGTGTTTTGTGTTGGAGTTTTTTTTTTTGTTTGTTTGGTTTGGTTTTTGTTTTTTTTTTCATAACTTCTAAAGAAATGCATGAAAAATGAGAAGGAGCTTTTGGGGGAAATAAAAATAAATTGCTCTCTAGGAGAAGTATTTTTTTTTCTGCAAGTGGTCTGGAAATACATGCCCATCATGGTGCATCTGTGGGACCATGGCAGGTGCTGTGAGTTCAATTCATGCATATCCAGTGAAGCTTTCCAGAAACTCCATGTTGTGTCTTATTTCCAGTTCTTCCCTATTTTGCCATCGTTGTCTTATGAATGTTGCTAATTTGGGTATATTTTTTTTTTTTCCTTTTCTTGGATAGTTTTTTTTAAGAGCCAGCAGCAGAAGGCTGTTACAGTGACTTTGCTCAAAATATGTTCCTGAGCAGCATATAAAGTCAGAAAAATGAAACAGGGTAATGGTTTGCTGTGGATTTTGGTTATAGGACACTGATGTATTAATGTTTGTTGGTTTGTTTGGTTTTTTTTTCTTGGAGAGAATTCAAGTGAATAGGTATAGACATTTCACAAACAAGTTCAGTAACCAAATTCTGTAATATAAGCCCTTTAACTAGAGGTATCTTGATGGGTATCTTAGTGGGATGGGAGAATGAAAAAATCATCTCAGCTGAATTTCTCACTACGTAATTGATACCCAAGAAAGGTTTTGGATTTGTCACATAAAAAATAGTCATTGTTAAAATTCTTTTAACTGACAATGAAGTGAAAAATGTAAAAGCTTGAGGGGCAAATGGTTAGGAAGAAGTTTCAGATTTAGAACTGTTTGTATTACTCCAGACCAGCAGGACGTCTTGTGAATTCGAGGAAAGATCATGTCAGCAAAAGGTAATAAAGGTAACAGTAATTGTTACAGTTTATATAGGATCAAAGTAACTACAGTTCAGGGTTGCTGTAAGTTATCCTTCCTTGAAGAGCACCAAATTAAATGGTCTTTAGTGTAGGCATTTCAGTGAGATGACAAAACTGACTTTCTATGATCCCCAAAACTAGCTCCTGGCAGCTAACTTTCTCAGGAGTGTTCAGACTGCTGAGGGGGAATGATCATATTCTCGGTTTGTTTTCTGGTCCATATAGATTTCTGTGGGAGGTGTTTGTGGGTTTTTTTTAAGTTTACTTTCCTTGCAGAGAAACCGATTTTTATTTTTCTGTTGTATATGATTTTTTTTTTTTTTGGTAAAAAGATGATTTTTCACCTCATACTATTGACAGGTATTTCACCGTGAGTTCTTTAGCTTATTCTGGCAGTATCACCAGACTTATTTAGTGATAGTAAATTCTATATGTTTACATTTGAAAAGATATCTATCTGTCTGCACCTTTACTGAAAATAAAAGCAGAGATGGTCAGGGTTTTCATAAAGAAGATCATTCTTAATTATTTTTTTTGATTCCAGAACAAAAAGAGATTTATTCTCTGGGAATTTTTTCTGTGCTGTAAGAGCGTAAGTAGATTATATTCGTTGTTATAGCATTTCCCCATTTTGTTCTGACAGATTAGTGAGACAGTGAGCTGGAGACAGCAGGATTTGATGATGGACAAGACAGATGCTAGCCTGAGCTGTATTTGTATTCAGCTGCTAACCTCACATCCCTCTAAAGACAACATGTGTTCTGGCTCTTCAGACTTTACCAGGGAAGGCTCTGTTGCATGTATAGTAAGTCCAGAGTATGAGTAAAGCCTGTCAGTAGATGGGCTACTGGAAGTAGTAAAGTGAAGTTTGAAGCTTCACTTCACTGGAGGGTGGGGCTCGGGGGGAGACAGATAAGAGAGTGCTTTGTAGAGTTTGTCAAGTGAAATTAAGGAAGTGTTTTCAGGTAATGTATCTACCTTGTGGAGGTGCAGGTTTATCATCAGTACTGGTGCAGATAATCCTAAGTGCATACATTGAAGGATTTGATATCTTCAGGCTGTATTAGGTTTCTAAGACTCATTTATTGCCATTTTTTTGGTTGTTTTGATTTCTCGTTCTTTTGTGCAATATTCACAGAAAGTATTAAACTACTGTTCAGTGTGTGTGTACAGAGTCAATTAAGCATTTTAACAAGTGAATAAACACAAAAGAAAGAAACAGAATTGCACTTTAAATGAGCTTTATTGCTTGGAATTGTGCCTAAAATAATCTAGATGCCTCCTGCTGTGTGTGGCTTTTGTTTGAAACTAATTTCCCTGCTAGTGTTGCTGTTTCAAAGGCAGCTTAACATCTCTTTCACAGAATTGATATACATTCTAGCATGTTTAAAAATATTCATCGTGTACTGAGTTTTTGTTGTGCAATGATTTTAATTTAACTGTGGAATTTTAACACTGGTGATGCAGCCAGATAATTATATTCACCCTCTCTGAAGCTAGCACTTCCTACTGCCAATCATGGCCACTGGCAAAATTTCCCTAAGACTGGCATAACCTTTGAAGAATGCTGTACCCAGCATATGTTTTTGTTTGAATGGGTTAAAAAAAAGTGCAATATTATTTCCTAGACTGTCTCAAAATAATCACAAAGGTCTTGAAAAATCCAGAACAGCACTGATTTCTTTCATATAGCTCCAGAAAGTGGGTTCCTCATAGAAGTGAGACTAAATATAGCAACTAGACTGCATCATAGTTAGGAAAATTCATGTAATCCTTGACCTAGACACTGACATGTTGTAAGGATGCTAGAGAACTGAATGCCATTTACTTTGTTTGCATGTCACAACCATATGCTCATTCTAAAGTGTCATACTCTAGTTGGTTGCATGTCGCGGCGGGAAGTACTTCTGGTTTTGAACAGCACATAATCCTTGCCATACAAATGGGAATCTCATCCTGAATTGGGCTTCTGTAGCTACTCCTTATCTCCTGATAGTGACTTTTCCTGAGCAGAGTGGATTTAATAGATGATCCTGGTGGTAGATCTCGGTATAGTCATTTTACAACTATGCTGTCAAGGACATTCAATTAACTGTTGTGGTAAAGCTGCTCACTGCCTACTTAATTGTAAAAGCACCACAATAAAAACAATATAATTCCAGCGTCAGTGAAATCTTAATTCAATACTAGCTGAAACAAGAGGTACCCTTACTATCTGCTTTATTGTTTTGGGCTTTGTTTTTTCTTGGGTTTTTGTTTGTTGTTGGTTTGTTTTTTTTTTAACCCAGGCCAGAGTAAATATTGTATATTGGAATTTGCTTGTAAAGTTGGAGACAAAAAAAATAAATCAATAACCAACTGTATGTAAAAAATTCTTTCCTCAATGTTGCGCTAGTGAATACAAATAAAAGTCATAATTCTACTAAGTACATATTTCTCCTGACTGATCACTTGTATGACTTTTTTTTTTAAGTCATTGTGCAGAATTCTAGGACCATAGGAAAATTGGGGGCAGAGTGACCTGATGATTACAGTGTTTTCTCATGGGATTTTCTTTCTCCAATAGATTTACAAGATTTTAATATGAGACTATTTAGTAAAGAAAAAAAAAAAGCTGCGACAGACAAGTTAAGTTCACTCTACTGTTTCCTGAAGAACAGCGACTGATGTAACTAATTTTTAAGGGTATGTATGATGTAACTGATTTTTAAGAGTATGTTTTGCACTGAGAAAAGTCTTTTAAGAGTTTTCTGATGTAGTTAACTAGTTAGAGTTATTCTCAGAGATCACTTTGAGACCTTTATTTCAGACAGGAATCTGATGTGTACACATACATCAATACATACACATAAATACACATACACTAAATGTTTACAGCATACATGTAAACATTTAGTAGTTTTGCCCATGGTTTCACCTGACCTGTTTCAGTTCAAGATGAAAATTTCAGTCAAAATTTGAGGGACAATCCTGTAGTTTGAAGTTGGAACTTCTAAAAAGTGCTGTAGATGCTTGTAATTCTTAACATAAGAATTACAAGATATCTTTGAAGGATTGCATAGGGTTTGGGTCAGAGGGAAGTCCTGTGTAGGATTTCCATCACATTTCAGGTATCTCCCTCAACTGAGGCCTAAAGAAATTTGTATTCTCCTCCCCTGTAGTTCTGCTGGGGAAGCGTGCTCTTTGCTGCTTGGTGGACAAGACCATTTTACAGTGATGTCTTAATTCCATCAGTGCAATCAAGAGATGCTAAATGGCTGATGCATTGAGTCTGTAAATTGTTACAGAGCTGTAAGTCACAGCTTCCCTGTCCTCTCCCTCTCAGAGGCAGAGGCCTTGTGGCATCAGTGAGCAATGTTCTGTTGGTTGGCCTGAGAGCAATCTCAGCACTGTCTCCTGACAGTGGAGTGTATCTCCTTTGCTGTCGTTGGGCAGAATATTAAATGAGAGGATAAAATGTTAGATGAGGAAAAGGTCCTGGCATTTCTCTTCTGCAAGCCCAAATCAGCACACACAGAAATGGTTAATGAGCATGCTTAAGTGCAGCAGAATCCCAGGACTAGGTAATATTGAAGCATCAGTTAGATGTACATTGTTGCTGCTTTCCCTAGGTTAGGAATATTATTAGCTGCTATTACAAATAAGAGCAGAAGACACAACGTAAATGCTACAGCTCTAAAAATTAGTTACTCAAGCACTTTGTCTTAGTCAATCCTGAAAGATAAGAGGGGTTTTCTGCTGGGAGCTCAGTTCTCTGCAAAACCACAGGCAGCAAGGGTCCTCTGCCAGGTTGCTCCAAGTCCTCACTGAATAAATGCAGTGGGAATTGTAAGTATAAAACTAAAATGTTTGCCCTACAGGACAGACCAGAATTTCTGGTTTAAGAATGATTCTGAATTTGGTTATCTAAAGCAGAACAAAATCTGAAAATTTCCAAGCTCTTTAAACTGCTTCCTTCCACCACAGTCTCTGAAAATCAAATGTTGAAAGCATTTCATTACAGAAATAAGCTTTTAAAATTCCTATTACAATGCAAGCCTCTTGAAATAGCCCAACCAGCATTTAAAAGCAGTTGTAAAGATGGGACACTCCAACAGTTGCCTGCCTTGATTTTGCTCTTTCTTCCCAGAAAATTCTGCAGAAATGCAACAATTTTGGAGAGACATCTGGATTTCATTGAAGCTTCACATTCTGATAAAATGTAATTCTCTTAATACCTCTCCAATCAAAACAATTGTTTAGATTTTATTCTGAAGATATCTGATCCATCATTATCTTGGTTACTGCGATTAGGAAGAGAGGCACTCCTCAAAATCAGCCTGTGCACATTTCCCTAATTTTCCTATGATCACCAGTACAGAATAGCTTTTGTGCACACACGATGCTAAGTCTAGGGATAGTACTCTCAGCAAATTTGCAGATGATACCAAGCTGAGTGTTGTGAATGATAAGACTGAAGGCTGGGACACCAGCCAGGGGGACCTGGGTAGGCTGAGGAGAATCTCATGAGGTTCAATAAGGCAAAGTGTAATGTCCTGCATCTTGGTCAGGGCAAACCTAGATATCAATCCAGTCTCAGAGATGATGAAATTGAGAGCAGGTCTGCAGAAAAGGACTTGGAGGTGCTGATGGAAGAGAAGCTGGACATGAGCCAGTTATGTGCACTTGCAACCCATAAGGCCAATGGCATCTTGGGCACCGTTGAAGGAAGCATGGCCAGCAGGTCAAGAGACGTGATTCTTCCCCTCTGCTCTGGTAAGACCTCACCTGGAGTACTGTCTCCAGTTCTGGAGCCCTTAACAAAGGAAGGACATGGACCTGATGGAAAGGGTCTAGAGGAGGGCCACAAAGGCGATCAGGGAGCTGGAGCACCACTTCTATGAGGTCTGAGCTGGGGCCATTAAGGCTAGGGCTAAGAAGGCTCCAAGGAGACTTAACAGGGCCTACAAAAAGGCCACAGAGGGACTGTTTGCAAAGGCCTGGAGGATGAGAGACAATGGTTTGAAATAAGAGCAGAATAGATTTAGATTGTATGTGAGGAACAAGTGCTTTACCATGGGGTTGGTGAAACACTAGAACAGGTTGCCCAGGGAGGGCCCCATCCCTGGAGGTATTCAAAGTCAGGCTCTGAGCAACCTGATCTAGTGGAGGGTGTCCCTGCACTGTGCAGGGGCAGTTGGTCTAGATGACCTTTGGAGGCCCCTTCCAACCCAAACAATTCTATGAATCTCTATGCATAGGAAAAAACATAAGCTTTTAAGTACTTGGATCACTTAGTCTGAGAGATTTCAATGATTAGTAACATAAAAATCCAGCAACTCCTACAACTCTCTATTTTAATTGCTGCCTGGTTTGACAAACTGTACTAATTATCCCATGCTACCTTTAATCTCTGTGCCTTGGTTTCCTCATAAATTAGAGAATAATACCAGTGTCAGCAGAGTCAAGACTTGCAGGATTCTCTGCTGACAGCATGAGAAAAACTCCCTGAGGAAACTAATCCTCCCTTATTTTCTTGACTATTAATCCCCCTGCATTTCCCTGTTTTGGAATCTTCAAAAGCCTGAGCAATATAGAGAAGGCTCAGTTTAAAACAAACAAAATAAAAGCCAATACATAAAGTAATTACTTTTAAGACATGATTTGTTGACTTTATTGGAACTACTACTACCATGTGCAGCAAATTCCCTTCTTAGGGTTCCACAGCGGTTATTTGCAGGAATCCATTAAGTGTTAAATGAGAGACTTCTGCTTTGTGAGTTACGTGGAACACAGTGGACAAGTTCTCTGTAGCCCTGTAATTAATTCTTCTAGGAATATATATCCAAAAGCACACTGACAATACTGTGGAGTAGCAGGAACCTGTGCTTCTGTCTTTTTGGAGGATTCCAAAGGTGTACATTATGCTCATACAAAGAATTATAAGTTTGTGGGATGCTTTCAGTTCTACTCAGTTTTGGTCAAGTAAACAACGAACTTCCATGTTATTGCAATTATTACGGTCAACTCTTAGAGTTCAGTCCTGGTTTATAACGCCTCTCAAGTTCTGCTTTGTAATTTCTGTGGGTTGTTGCTCTGTTATATCACAGTAGCAACCCTGACACCCTGGATCACAGGTGAGAGCCTTTTTATGTGAGATGTTTTACCAAACAGTCATATCAAAGCAGTTATTGCTGCAAGATACACAGCAGAAGGCTGTCAAACTGAGCTGATCGTGCCAGAATCTGAACTTATGTTTTTTAGAAAGTCTATGATGCTTAAGCCATATGTTTATAAGCTGTTGCAGATTTAGCATTACCATGCAGGGAATTTTAATGATACACAAGCTCTCATGCTCCTGTGCTTTTTGTTCTGGCATTCAATTCCTTGCTTTTGTTCAGCAGAGTTAGTTAGGGTCTATGCGTGTGCCTGGGTTACATTAATGGCTCTTGAGAGCTCTTTATGTGGCATTTCTGGGACTTTCAGGGTACTGGAAAAAACAACCACTGTATACTTTGTATTTATACACCCAAAACATGTATTTCCATCAAAATATGCTTAGAATGAATTATTTTAGAGCTGCTTTGAGGGTGCTAATTTTCTTCAAAGGATTATCTTTGACAGCTGTTATTCAGTTAAGTAATATTGTCAGGTTTCATGAAAATGTATTTCTTTTAGAGGAGAAAAAGGGCTGTGGAGGTTATTTTCACACTGCATTGCTGCATCTCTTGCACTGCTGTGACAGAATACTGCACATCACCTATGTTTTTTAAGTCTAAAAGAGTTTCTTCCTGGAATGTGACTAGGTACAAAGCAAAATTAAGAAATTTCAGGAAGGGTGTTAGAAATATGCAAATAGTCACAGGAGAAACGTTACAGAAGGGCTTTTCAGCTGTTTCTGCAAGAGCATTGGTCTCCACAAGATAGAATCAGAGAGTGGTTTGGGTTGAAGGGGGCCTCCAAGGGTCATCTAGTCCAGCCCCCTTGCGGTGAGCAGGGACAATCCTCCACTAGATCAGGTTGCTTAGAGCCTTGTTGAGCCTGACCTTGGATACCTACAGGGATAAGGCCTCAGCTACCTCCCTGGGCAACCTGTTTCATGGTAATCCTTCCACCACAGAAGCATGAGAGCTTACACTGTGAGCCAGCACCAGGGCGGGGATGCAGGGGGTGAGACATTAGCAAGTGGCTTCAAAGATTCAACATCCCTGGAAGTGTTTAAGGCCAGGCTGGATGAGGCTCTGTTCAGCCTGATCTAGGCTACAGTGTCCTTGCCCATGGTAGGGGGGTTGGAACTAGATGATCCTTGTGGTCCCTTCCAACCCTGACTGATTCTATGGCTCTGATATGCTGGGTACCAGCTGCACAGTGCTTAGCAAAAGTGTACCAGTCAGTGGCAAGTAAATGATGAGTGCCTAGAGTAAATTATGAGATCTAATAGCATGTGGGATTTTGGTAAAGTGCTTGGAGCTCTACTGACAGGAAATGACAAGAATTAAGTGCAGCTTTAAGTATAAACACATCCAAAGCTACAACTACCTGAAGGGAGATTGGAGTGAGGACTGGCCTCTTCTCTTTGATGTCAAGCAACAGGACTAAAGGAAGTGGTTACAAGCTGTGCCAGAGGAGGTTTAACTGGATATTAGGAAATATTTCTTCACTGGAAGGGTTATCAAGCACTGGAATGGTCTGCATAGGGCAGTGGTCGAGTTGCCATTCCTGTGGGTGTTCAAGTGCTGTGTGGACCTGGTGCTTAGGGACATGGTTTAGTGTTGACTCTTCAGGGCTGGGTTGAAGGTTGTACTGGATGATCTTGGAGGCCTGTTTCACCGAGATACATTTGCCATTCTGTGATAAGAGCAAGCACAATAACTTGCTTTCTCTGGAAAAAAATCCCATGGAAAAAAGACTTCTACCTACTGCCTTTGCCTCTTCAGGTCAGCTTGAGAGACATCTCCTATTTATATCTGGTTTGACAGTGAAATCTGTCCTTGCCATTCTGTCACCCCGTTTTACCGGCCAGACCTTTGCTGCTGTCAGCAGCAGAGGGCAGTACAATGCAAGCAGCCGATCCACTGCAGCGTGGGAACAGTGTCGCTCTCTGCGTGTCAAAACCCTTCCAAGGCGTGGGTGGGGCTGTGCCTTTTGGATGAGCGGAAGGGACCATTCGTCTCCTCACCCTCTCCTGTTTGCGTTCTTGGGCCAGCCCCACGCTAAGCAATACTGATTTATTATTTTCAGTGAGCGGGAGCAGCATTGCTCAGTGGAAAGATGCAATCATCTGTTCGGACATGGAGGAAGTAAAACAGATATTGATAACCTTAGCTGAAGTATCTGTATAACCCGAACAGGAATAATGTTGTTCTTTTCCCTGCTTGGTCTCTGTGACAGGCTTATCTTATTTCAGCCTGTTGTATTTATCATTCAGCTCACTGACTGCTCAGGTCAGAAATCCACGAGGGATATGTGAGATAAAGACTAAATGCACAAATGTGTTTGCAACTCCAAGCCCTTGTAGAAATCTTAAACTGCTTTTTGGACTTGATCTCTGGAGGTCCCTTCCAACCCCTGCCATGCTGTGATTTTGCGATTCTGTGAAGCTTACCCTGCAGAGAAAATCCTTGCTGCCTGGGAAGAGGTTTTCTTGTCACTGTACTGCAACAATTTGCTGTGCTAGCCATCATGTTTGGAAAATTACTGAAGGAGAAGATATGAGTCTTTTCTTTCATAATTGCACATAAACTTTATATATCATAGGTTAAATAATCATAAATTACTGTCAATGTTGGCTCCTCAGCTTTCATTTCAAATGAGCCTGATTTCTTGAGCATGCTTCTAGTAAGTCTTTAAAAAAGTTCATTTAAAAAGCCCTCTCTTTCCTAAGCTTCCTTGAATTTAGTATCCAGTAGGTAACACTTCCCCCTCAGACCTTTAGCAGTCTTGTCTGCTTATACTGCAACATTTCACTTCCCAGCAGTCTTGGTTGTCGATTTGTTAGGAATTGCACTTTGATATGCAGAGGCTGTAGCAGTGAGCAGCCCTGCTGCAGAAAAGATTTCTGTACTGCAGGGCAGGAAGTTTTTACCTATGGAGGTGTTTGAGAACTTGGTTTAATTTGTTTACCACTGAGAATGCACTCTAAGAATATATAATGTGGAACAAGCTCAACAACAAAATTGTTTGGATTTTATTTTTATGGAACAAGAGGCCTGTTGTGATCATATCAATATAAGGGTAGCATTTCTACAAGTGAGTATGAATTACGGTAAGAAAAATTCATGAATTGCATGTTACTAGCCTGAATTAGGATAGATACAGCAAGCATTTTTCTCAGTGAATTAAACTAGTGATGTTTTAGACTTGAGGCTTTACATTGTGATTGACTTGTTTTTGATTTTTAGCTCAGGGTAACCCTGGACTCAACCATATTGTTTTCTAGCAGTTCTGTTTCAGTACACAGCAAAAAACATTCTTCATGTCCTCAAAAACCATAGAATCAAGCATGTTGGAAGAGACCTCCAAGATCATCCAGTCCAACCTAGCACCCAGCCCTGTTCAATCAACTAGACCATGGCACTAAGAGTCTCACCCAGTCTTTTCTTGAACACCTCCAGGGACAGCGACTCCACCCCCTCCCTGGGCAGCCCATTCCAATGCCAATCACTCTCTCTGACAACAACTTCCTCCTATCATCCAGCCTATACTTCCCCCAGCACAACTTGTGACTGTCCCCTTGTTCCATTGCTGGTTGCATGGCAGAAGAGACCAACCCCCACCTGGCTACAGTCTCCCTTCAGGTAGTTGTAGAAAGAAATGAGGTCACCCCTGAGCCTCCTCTTCACCAGGCTAAACAACCCCAGCTCCCTCAGCCTCTCCTCACAGGGTTTGTGTTCCAGGCCTCTTACCAACTTCGTGGCCCTTCTTTGTACATGTTCCAGCACCTCAACATCTCTCTTGACTTGAGGAGCCCAGAACTGGACACAGGACTCTAAGTGTGGCCTGACCGGTGTTGAGTACAGGGGAAGAATAACCTCCCTCATCCTACTGGCCACACTGTTCCTGATGCAGGCCAGGATGCCATTGGCTTTCTTGGCCACCTGGGCACACTGCTGGCTCATCTTCAGCCTACTATCCACCAGTACTCCCAGGTTCCTTTCTTCATGGCTGCTCTCCAGCCACTCTGTCCCCAGCCTGTAGCGCTGCTTGGGGTTGTTGTGGCCAAAGTGCAGAGCTCTGCACTTGGCCTTGTTAAATCTCATCCCATTGGCCTCTGCCCATCCATCCAGCCTGTCTAGGTCCCTCTGCAGGGCTCTCCTACCCTCCAGCAGATTGAGACTTGTTCCTAGCTTGGTGTTATCTGCAAACTTACTGATGCTGGGCTCAATCCTCTAGTCTACATCATAAATAAAGATAGTGAACAGGTCTGGGTCCAGCATTGATCTTTGGGGAACACTGCTAGTGACTGGCTGCCAATTGGATGTGTCACCATTCACCACCACTCTCTGGCTCTGGCCCTGGCCCTTTGAACACTGAAATAAATTGAGTTCCTGTTAAGCTGTTACCAGAGTTTCATACAACTTTTGCGTTTAGTGCTTATTCAGAATTTTTTTTCCCCTGGCCTCTCTTTGAAAAACTGATACTCTTATTTTGGCTGATGGCAATCAAATCAGTCCCAAATAACAATTTATGTGATTTTTTAACAGTGAGCAGCCAGGGCTTTATACTTTGGATGTCAACTCTGTAGAAATGCAACGTGGAACTCAGCAAACATGGCTCCTGTTGCTAGATCGCAGTAGTGTTTTGCACCATTACTGAAAAATAATTAATTTCTACAGACTGGATCCACCAGAGGGAGTTTGCCTTTTTTTCCCTCTTTATTTCTCTCTCTCTCTCTCTCTCTCTCTTTCCCCCCCCCCCCCCCTCCAAAGTGATAATGGCTTTTTCTCCTCTGTTCCACAGACACTATAGTATGAGTTATTGTTGGTACATACCACTTAAGCATGAAGAACAGAAAGGTATTGCTGACTTATGCCATCATAAAAGATTTGCCAGTAGCTGTTGCAGGCTGGAAGGAAGCTGCATTACTGAAGCTGTATGAGAAAGCTGTAACATCAAATCTCATAAAATCAAAGCTTGGCCAGGGGATTGGTTGTGCAATCAGCATCTTTGATGTGCAGCAGAATATAGTGCAAACTTGCCTGGATTGCAGAAACGGAGAAGACCAGGTGCAAAACAACTATATTAATCACAGAATGTTAGGAGTTGGAAGAGATCTCCAAATGTCATTGAGTCCACCTCCCTGCCAGAGCAGGATCACCTGCAGCAGGTCAAACAGGAATGCATTCAGGTAGGTTTGGAAAGTCTCTAGAGAAGGAGACTCCACAACCTCTCTGGGCACCCTCTTCCAATACTCTGTCACATTCACCATAAAGAAGTGTCTCCATGTGTTGAGGTGGAACATCCTGTGATCTAGTTTGTACCCTTTCTTCCTTGTCTTATCACTGAGCACCACTGAAAAGAGCCTAGCAGCTTCATCTTGACACCCACCTCTCAGATATTTATAGATAGGATCACCTCTCAGCCTTCTCAAGATTAAAGAACCTCAATTCTCTTGATCTTTCCTTGCAGGAAATACATTCAAGTCCTGCAATCATCCTCACAGCTCTCTATCAGACTCTCTTCAGCAGATCCCTGTTTCTCTTTAACTGGAAGCCCAAAACTGAACAGAGTATTCCAGATGTGGTCTCACCAGGGCAGTGTAGAGGGTGAGGAGAGCCTCCTTAGACCCACTGGACTTGCCTGCCCCATGTGAATGGTAATGTATGGTAGCTGAAAAAACAAATCAACTCAAGCTGGTGCTAGTTCAGGCTCCTGTTAACCACATCATGTTCCTGTCTACATGGGCCTCTATTTCCCTCTTCTGCTCTTGCAGAATGAATCGCAGACAACAGGGCAGAGCTCTCAAAGGCTGTTTTTGAACTTATAAAGGAAGTGTCCAATTTTGAGCTCCCCAATTCGAGAGAGACAGCGACATGCTGGAGAGAGTCCAACAGAGAGCTGCAAGGATGACCAGGGGTCTTGAGCACCTCACCTACAAAGAGAGACCAAGAGACCTAGGGATGTTTAGTCTAGAGAAGAAAAGAATGAGAGGAGAGGTGCTCAACGTATACAAATATCTGAGGGATGAGTGTCAAGTGGATGGGGCCAGTTTCTTTTTGCTGGTCAGGAGCAATAAGACAAGGAGCAACAGCAACAAACCCCAAACACTAACTGAACAACCCAAAACAACAACAAAGACAAAACCAAAACAAAACCAAATGGTGCAGTGAAAGATTCGTTTTATTTTTTTTTTGTCTTGCTAGCTCTATCATACGCAAAGTGATACTGGGCCAGGGTCTGGAAGACAAAGTTAATTTCTATCTTCTGAAGCATTTTGGCTCTGTTTCCCTGTTGCTTCTGCTTTCAGATCTCCAGTTCTATTACAGACTTGATTTGCCCTGTCCAAGAATAGAGGAGTGAAACAGCCTGGGTTCTGCAGCTCTGCAGACTATGACCATAGCAGTTCTGTCCTATGTCTTTTTTTCCAGTTCTCATACCTGTGCATGGATTCAGCTGCCATGCATCTCCACAGCCTCCCTAGCTCTTTATAGAAGTGGAATCACAGAATATGAGAGGTTGGAAGGGACCTCCAGAGATGTGATGGTTGTATGGGTGGGATTTATCTTGTTAAAATTAATATAGTTTATTAATTTTGATATTAACATATTTAATCTTGTCATGCTACCTATTTTTAATCAGGTTCTTTGCACAGTCATGAAACATTGCACAAAGGGAATCAGAGGATCTAGAACACTTAAAAAATACCTAGCAATAATGTAACAAATGTTAAACTTAATTGATCTGAATGAGAGGTTCTTGTGGAGCTCCTTTCTGCTTAAAGGAATCATAGCATCAACCAGGTTGGAAGAGACCTCCAAGCTCATCCAGTCCAACCTAGCACCCAGCCCTATCCAGTCAACTAGACCATGGCACCAAGTGCCTCATCCAGGCTTTTTTTGAACACCTCCAAGGACAGCGACTTTGCCACCTCCCTGGGCAGCCCATTCCAATGGCAAATCGCTCTGTCTGTGAAGAACTTCCTTCCAACATCCAGCCTAGACCTCCTCCAGCACAACTTGAGACTATGTCCCCTTGTTCTGTTGCTGATTGCCTGGCAGAATAGACCAATCCCCACCTGGCTACAGCCTCCTTTCAGGTAGTTGTAGATAGCAATGAGATCACCTCTGAATCGCTTGGATCCAGTTAGAGAGAGGCTTTAAGTATTTACTCACAAAATATTATCTCCAGATTTCTAGGGCTAAATACAGTTTCCAGACAGTACCCAAACACTTGAAGGGACTTCTGTCATTGTCTTCTCAGCCACTGAGGCATCTAAATCTTTTCAGGCTCTAATGGAATGCTGAGAGAGATCTCTGACTTGATGCTGGTTCCTCTTTGACTCCAGACTTGGCACAGAGGTTTGCAGAGGTGCAGGCAGGATGTCTTGCAGATGTGCAGAAGAGCACAATGTTGAGTGTATCATGTGAAATCACTTAATACCTAGTCCCTGGTAAACTTGAGGAATGGCAAGTTTCCATGCAGAAAACCCCAAAGTATCAGACCTTGTTATTATGTAGTAGGCAGAATGTTGCAGAGATGGCAGGTACAATGTCAGAGAGCAGTATGTCAGAGAGCAGTGCAGAAGGAAAGAGAGAGACCATGTTGTGTTTGCCTGCTCATCTCTTTTTAGCAATGCAGCCTGTGCTAGTTTGAGCCTAGCTAGAATGTTTTGGTGAGAAGGATTAGATCACAGGCTGTGAAAGAGAAAAAAACAATGGTGACATCTACTTCACTCATAGGCTTGCTGAGATGTATCAGAACAAGAATCCAAACATAGATAAGGGAGCCGCTTCTTCTTCTGCTGAAGAGCTCGGAGCTGCTTTTTTTTTTCTCTCTAACCTCTCTGTCGTTTCTCTGATTAATGTACTTTGCTTCCTAACCCCCTGGCCAAACTTCCATTCTTCTTCTTGGGACTGGGGTAAGGTTGAGAAGGGTGTGAGAAGGTGAAAGGGTGGTTGGGAGCTCCTCCTGGGGACTCAAGTTTCTGGGAGGGGAGTTGTGTTTCTGTACTACCTTTTAGCTTGTATATTTCTGTCTATAACTGTATCTACTGTAAATATCTACTTGTATATTGTGCTAAGCTGTAAAAAATAAGCTTCATTCAATTTCCAGAGCCAGCTGACTCTAGTCTGGGTGATTTCCAAAGTGGGGGGGGTGGGTAACACCCAAACCATCACACAGCCTGAGACTAATGGTTCTTTGGCCTCAGAGCTTACCCAATGAGAATGGCAGTTAGCCAAACTTGATCATATTAGGTAAAGTCAGGACTTGCTTTTACCCTTTTAGGGCAGAAACACAAGCAAGTGTATAAACATGTGCGGGTACCCTGTTTACATTTTTGGAAGGAGAGAAAGATGCTGGAAGGCACCAGGCCTTTGTCTTCCTATTCCCACCATCAGAAGAAGAGAGAGGAGAAAACATGTCTGAGCAAGCCAGGACATGTTTAAGCCTATTTTGGCTTTCCACGACAAGAGGTCAAGTCCACCCCCCATGCCAGAGCAGGGTTATCTAGGGCCAACCACACAGGAGTGCATCCAGGTGGGTTTGGAAAATCTCCAGAGAAGGAGAGGATTCTTTTTATTTGTAATTATACGTAAGCAGTATCAGCCCAGTAACTCAAAACATTCGGACTCTTCTCCCTTCTTCTCTTTCTTAAAAGCTATCTTCAGAGAATTTACTTATGCCAGTTTTTGATGTCCATGTCATTTTAGCTGCTCCTCCTGTCATTTGTAGATTACATTTGGTCTTAGCAGTCATTTATTTGATTATAGGTAATTACTTCCTCGTTCCTTTCTTCCATGGTGACCCATGGGCATTACCGAGTTTGTCTTTTCGTCATGTAACTACATAAACCCTTCAACAGCAGAGTGCTGACTGACAGTGTATTAACCTCCTACCAGTGGAAGCAAGGAAACCACTTTTCAGTTCTGAGTCTGTTACTCAGAGATGTTGTCTTGCTGTCTAGAGCTGTATTGTCAGCCTGTCTGCTATCTAAGCTATGGAAATAATTAATTCCCCTCACCTTTGAGGTTTGGGTTGTTTTGTGGAGAAACAAAATGAACTTTGCCTGCATTCGTTTTAAACCAGCTATGTATAAGCTGGAGCTTTGTTAAGGATTCCCTCTCTTGTTCCTTCAGTTTGCTGCAGTGGGAAGCACAGGGTTCTTCTGCTGTTTTGGGAAGAGGTGGCTCTGGAGGAAGATAAACTGACTTCCTGCCATGATGGAAGGGATGTGAAAATCTCTGACTGCCCAGCGCTGAGTGTTCTGCAGGCTTTGTGATTCTCCTGCTCAATAGTTGTTAGGTTTAGGTTGGCTGCACGCTAGTGCTTCGTCTTTCTGTTGTTTGCACACCTGTCATGACTGACCGGACTAAGCTCGTGATGTGACCAGTAGCACCAGTGCCAGGGATTGCAGGAAGCTCCCTCCCACAACCCAGGGGCCTCTTCTTCTACGACACGTTTTCAGTGCTCTGTAGGCTGGTGTTTTGCAGGGGTTATGGCTTCGCCTCAGGCAGTCCTGAGACTTCTGTGATCCTTAGGAGCGTGTGAGGCCTTGTTAGACTAGGAAGGAGCTGTGCATCAGAGCAAGGTCAGTGCGGCGCAGTTCCGGCCTAGATTTCCACATCTCCGGAGCCTTCCGGAAGCAGGATTTGCTGTTTGTAAGCATAATTCTGGTGGGTGACAGGCCCCAGCTGCCTCCCTCTGGGTGCAGAGGCAGCTCTGCTCCAGCCGAGGGCTTTAGGTTTGGAGCTGCATGTGTCTGTGTGTGGGGACTGACGAGATGGCCACTCACTGGTACTGGGAGCTTGTGCTCCTCCAATGCTGTGCTGGAGTGAGTGGCTGGGAGTGGGCAGAGCGGGGGATCCCCAGAGCCTTCTGGTATGTAATCGCTGGTGGGGGCTGCGGCCATTTTGTGTGTGCACCACCCATCGGCCATCGGGGGGGGGGCTGGAACGCCGAGGGCAGGAGGCAGAACTCCTGGGAGTCTGAGGAGAAGGGGAGGGAAACCCACCCGCCCTGTGGAGAGGCCTGCAAATCAGTGGCAGCTGGTGGTGGGGATACCTGGAAGAGCTGCTGCTGCTGTGGGCCCATGGTCTCGAGGTTGTGCGGTGGTCTGCACGGAGCCCAAACGTGCCTATGAAACATCTGCTGCTGAACCAGGGTAGGGGAACCAGCTTGTTGGAAAGGATTAGCAGTGCGTGTTACTGTATGTGGGTGTGATTCATACAAGGTTTGAAAGGCACAAAAGGTTTCTTGGCATTTCTAAATGGCTGTTACTTTCCCCTTCCAAATAATGTGACTGAAAAAAGAGTTGTTCTGAAAAGGTCTTAATTGTCTTGTTCTGGTGCTCCAGATGCTCCATGGAGGCTGTGGAGTGCAATTTCCATTTACTTTTAACACCATCCATCATTCTGGTGACATTACTGTTTATTTCAGCACCAGCTAAACAGGGGCTTTGGAACTCTTGAAGAGGTTACTAGCATGAGTGCCCTGATCAAAAGATGCTGCTTTTTCCTCTTTAGGTGCCAGCATTTTTTGCCAAGCAGACTGCTGAATGGCAGACTCAGGGGCAGACTTAGAGTTTTTCCAGAAATAGAGCTGGAGACAACAATTCTGACCTAGTATCAAGATTCTGACCCATGTTTTAGCGGATTTGATTCTGTAAATAGATGGTCTGGTATATGTGGCATAGCTGATGTTGGATGTCCTAAACCCAAAGGCAGAATGATTCCTCCTAATGTGAACGTTCGATGGACGTTTGCTCTGTATTTGAGCAGATGTTTTTCCATCATGTTGTTTGCTCATGTAATGGCCTAGTTCTTCCCTCCTTTACACAAGGCTGCCACAGAAAAATAAATGTGTTTTATCTCTCAGCTACAGTGAACATGCTAACTACTGTCTGATAGGTTATTAGCAAGGTGTGGCTGTTAAACCTACGGATGCAATAATTTTCAGGTAGTTTTATGGACTGTGGTACCAAATTCTCTGCCCAAAATTACTCTAACCACACTGGTGATATTATGGCTGAACAGCAAAGATGATTAATGCATCTTTTGTAAGCAGTATCTACCACTAATTTCTGAGCTTCTGCTTCTATCTGAATAAAAGTTGCCCATTGAGGTTCCTGCTTCTGCTGGTGGCCCTATGGGGTCTAATAAGTGTGAGGTTTCTAAGCTAGAGCTCATTATTATTAATTAAGGAGCAGCTCTGTTCTTGGCAACCTGAGGCTTGGTTTCATGAATCACATGCTAACTATGCTGAGATGATCAATGAGGGGAGTCTGTTGCTTTGTAAACCCAGAACCAATGGTTTGTAATATAGTGATGTTTGGATTATTTTATTTGTAAACTGACTGTTGTGTGATCAGCCATAAAAAGTGGTCAGAAAGAATTCTGCATTCTCTTGAGAACTTTTGACCTATGATTGTCCTTCATTTCCCATCTGAATGACTGGGAGACAGGTGCATGATTTTAATTGGATTTTAATACCTCTCAGCTCTGGGAGGTGGTGACTGAGCAGATCTTCAATTTATTTATTGATCTCTGTTCACAGCTCTGAATTACTCCTTTAGCAGCCTTTAGTGCTGTTTTTTCGCCTCTCTTATGCAGGTGGGTAACATTAATTGTTTAAATTTTGCTTGAAAGAATTAATAGAAAACAGTAAGTAAAACAGTGACTGGGAGTTTTGAGGTGATGCTCAGCTGAGTCGCCTTCTGTCTTTTCCAAAAATCATGCTTGGGAATGAGCACAGCTTGTACAAAGAAGTCAAGGGCTAGTCACTGCTGGAGGAGACAACTGAAGGATTAGATAGTAAATCCAGGCTGACGAAGTGTTTGCTGAACTTCCTCTACCAGAAAGTCTTAATATCCTTTCTGATGGACTGTAGTAGCTCTTGTACATGCTGTTTATTGTTCTGCAATTTGAGACCCATAAAGTTGGTACCCAAAGCTCATTTCAAACGTTTGCAGAGCAGTATTTTCTCAACAGGACCAGGGCTTGTACTGAATGCACTGTTCAGAGGAGATGGGCAGTGTTGGCTTGTGCTTTCAATCTGTATTACTGGCTGCCTTTTGTCTGAGGGTCGTTATTGCTGGCTGATCTTGCAGAGTGCAGGGTGTGCAAAAGCACTCTATAAAGAAGGAAATGAAATTAGTTACTTTGCTTCTGGTTTCCAGATGTGTTGCTCTGTTTCACATGGACTGCTTTGGTCTCTCTCCACTCTATCAGTTTTACAGGCTGCGTGATGAGTCAGGGTATCTGGACAGACCAGGACTATTAATTCTACCTCAGTGCCTTGGGCCCTTGTGGCCTACATCAAAAAATGGCTGCTCTCTTGGAGATGGCATGGATGCCTATGTGCCACCGTTCCAAGTATTACTGGTGCCGCCAGTGTCCTTATCCAAGCTCACTTTAAACACCATCTGTAGGTATATTCCAGGAGGGAAAAGCATGCTGCTGAAAGTCCATTTCCTATGGAAGTCATTTCGGAGTCTTTTGAACACTGCATCCTAACTTTTGAAGGAGTTGTAGGGAACTGCCCATCCAGAAGGTTGCAGAGATTTTCCTTGCCATCAGCAGTGCGCTAGTTGTGTGGGTGGCCAGCTCTACTTACATCTTGCTGGAATAGAAGGAGAAAAAAGCAGGCAGGAGAACTTCTCCCTACTTCTTCCAGTAGTTGCTTCCCTGTGGTGAGATGCTAAGGTGTTGGAGACCAGCTGTGCTAGCAAAGCATTTTGTGAGAACAACCAGATCCTGCTGCATTGGATCAAGCTGGGTCACTGTTGGTGTGAGTTTGGTAATTAAATTCTTGGAGGAGCAGTTAAGATCTTTCCACCTCTCCTGTGCATGTCGTAATTAAAAAGACCTTGTAATTAATGGAGACTAGGGAAGGAAATCAAGTGGAACTTGTCAATTTGAGCTCTGTTTTGATAGTGAAGATTTACACAGTAAAGCATGTCATTTGGTTTTACAGCTTCTGTAGGTTAGAGCTTTACATGACCCTATGAATAGCCAGTGAGGCTTGCAGGTGCTTGGACATGCCCTCCTTGTCTAATCAGGGGGAAAACCACTGAACTTAATATGTTGAATGCTCCTAGGTCTTTCACTTTACCTGCAAGTATCTGGTGATACAAGATCCCATTCATTTGTAGATGCATCTATGTATATGTTTTCTGTCAATGAGGAAAGCCTACTAAAAGAATAACAAAATAAACCTAGTAACTTCCTCCCCTCATTGTTGCAACTGCAGTGCAGTGCCCTCAGAATTAAGAACCTTTTTGCCTGTGCAGTCTATTCAGTGAGTTCAGGCACTTTTTTTCTTTGCTGCAAGAGTAGTCTCACCGAGCAAAATTCAGTGCTTCTTAATACTGTGACTTAGGTCTTGCTTACCTTGCACCTTTAAACCTCTGTGCAGAATATGAAATTACTGCCTGCCTCCTAGGCCTTACATGGAGCTCATTGCAAGGGTCTCATCTTGGAATGTATTTGGAGAGCTTCAGAAGCAAGTAGAAGAGGCATTAGAATCAGTGCTACAGTTATTTGTCCAGTCTGCACAATGCCAATAGCAGTGTTATGTCATCCTTCTTCTATCAACATGTATCAAGTGTACCTGCTCTGAGACAGCTATGTCTGAAATAGAGCCAAAGTGCCTTTTTTTGTTTGGTGGTTGGGTTTTTTTTTGTTTGTTTGTTTTCCTTTGGGTTTTTTGTTTGTTTGTTTTTCATTGTTAGTTTGTAAAGAGTGAGTAAATTGGAAGGACTTCAAAGTAGAAGCAAAGCTGAGCAAGCCTTGAAGGACAGACCCACAGCAAAGACTGGAAGCTGGGATCCTGCAAGCACTTCTAGGAAGTTGCTTGTATGCCTCTGTGAGAACATATAGGTCAAATCCATTTAAGAGAACAAAAGTCTGAAGTGCGTGCAAGCGCAGATGTGTGACTACTCTCAAAGGGACAATGAGAGGAGCCAGGGCTAAACTTGTGCACAGGTGGAAGTTGTTCTCAACAGACAAAGAGAAAAGGGTTTTTTTGAGCGGTATAGGGGTGTTGAAATTAAGAACTAGCAAGAACATTCAAGCAAGATATTGATTTGACTGCAAATTGGAATAATAAAGTTAAATTCTCTTAGGAAGACCCGTTTCTACCTGTATCTTCAGCAATGCCTTAACTGCCAGGTGACAAAGTAGTTTTTGGTTTACCTTGACTAGTTGTCATTAGAACTTTCATGCTGAAAACTGATAATATGCTAACAAGCACATATACCTTCTGTCATTTAGTCCCCTTCCAAAGACCACAGGTCAGTGGCCTTCCAGTATGTGAAGGGGGCCTACAAAAAAGCTGGGGAGGGAATTTTTAGGCTCTCAGAGAGTGACAGGACTAGGGGAAATGGAGCAAAGCTGGAGGTGGGGAGATTCAGACTGGATGTGAGGAGGAAGTTCTTCAGCATGAGAGTGGTGAGAGGCTGGAATGGATTGCTCAGGGAGGTGGTTGAGGCCCCATCCCTGGAGGTGTTTAAGGCCAGGCTGGATGAGGCTGTGGGCAGCCTGATCTAGGGTAGGGTGTCCCTGCCCATGGCAGGGGGGGTTCAAACTAGATGCTCCTTTTGTCCCTTCCAACCCTGACTAATTCTATGATTCTATGATTCTGTTGGGCAAAAATTGTTGATTGTGTGGTCCCTTGTCTTGCAATGTCTGCAGAAGCTGTGAACTGAGAGAAGCAGCTGCTATGCTTAGTTGTCACCAGGGCCTGGTCCAGATCCTACTCCTTGTTACATTTGCAGAAAAGGTTGAGCAGTAGTAAAACTGGACAGAGATCAAATGCTGTGAGACCTCACCTTGAATACTGCATCACGTTCTGGTGTCCCCATCATAAGGACACAGAGGAGGGCCACAAAGATGATCCAAGGGATGTAACACCTCTGCTATGAGGATAGGCTGAGGGAGCTGGAATTGTTCAGCCTAGACAAGGGAAGATTCTGGGGAACTTTAGAGCTGCCTTACAGTACCTGAAGGAAGCCTACGGGAAGGTTGGAGAGGAACTCTTCATAAGGATGTCTAGCAACAGGACAAGAGAGAATGGTATTAAGCCGAGGGAGGGTAAGTTTAGAGTGGATGTTATGAAGAGGTTTATTCAGTATGAGGGTGGTATAAATTTGAATATGTTGCCCAGGAGGTTGTGGATACCTCCTGTGTGGGAGTGTTCAAGGCCAGGTCAGATGAGGTCCTGAGCAGCTGAGTCTAGTTGAGAGAATTCCCTGTCCATGGCAGGGAGGTTGGAGTAGATGATCTCTAAAGCCTCTTCTAACCTAAGCCATTCTAGGATTGTATGAAATTTGTCCTAATAGAAAATTCAAACGTTTTTTCTCAACATGCAGAAGCCTACTTCAATCAGGAGAATTGATCTACAAATAAATCTGGAAAACAACTGAGTTGTACTGACCAGAGACAAATGAGGCTCCAAGGCAGGGAGAGGAAGAATGTAGACATTGCTCAGGAGGGTACAGAGATGTCTATATCTGAGACAATCACCTTGTTAAAACAGTGTGTCACCTCTGGGGGATGTAAAAAGTGTTGTGTTGGAAGACATTCCTCCCTGCTCTTAATTGGCTCTGTGACGCCAGATCTCAGAATGTGCTCAGCCAAGGCATGTGTTACAGGACTTCTGGCTGTAGATTTGCTGCCAGAGATGTTTGGAGGATCTATCCTACTTTGGCAGCTGCTTAGGCAGTTTCACGGGCCAAGTGTGGAAATGCATGATGCAGTGGGTACAAAGCTGGCAAAAAAACAGCTTGTCTTTGAGGGACAGAATATACTGCTCCTTTAGAAGGTTCAGTACATTTTCCCACATTTCTGGGAAGCTTAGCAAAAAAAATTAGAGATTTTTGTAATGAGACACAAAACGAAGTTGCCAGAACCTTCCTCAAGGTCTTTTTTAAGGTGCTGGTTTTGTAGTAGCCAAATTTTGCTCTCGTATTTTGCCTGTTCCCTGTTCTGCTCTGACTACACATACACACCTTCCACCCCAACATCCCTCAGCCTTCCCCCTCTTCCACTAGTTGCTGAATTGCAGAGAAACATTGGGACATTTAGCAAGTCACTTTCAAAGCCTTTTCAGGGATTTTAGCTGCTCACTTGTTGCTTTTCCTAATGGAGCTAGGCAGCTAAATCCTGAGCTTGAAAACCTTAAAAGGCCAAAGGAAGTTAAATTCCATTTATGTGGTGTTCCAGGACCGTCCTTGGGCACAGTAGGAGCAACTGTGACAGTGTGTTTAGTATACAAACTGCCTGTCTACTTAAGCACCTCTATGGTACCAATGTATTAGCATGGCCATCATTCAACATGCTGCTGAAAATAGTAAATTTGCAGGGCCAGCATTGGTGCAGTTGCTGTGGGAAGAATAGAATAGAATCAACCAAGTTGGAAGAGACCTCCAAGATCATCCAGTCCAACCTATCACCCAGCCCTATCCAGTCAACTAGACCATGGCACTAAGTGCCTTGTTCAGTCTTTTCTTGAACACCTTCAGGGACAGTGACTCCACCACATCCCTGGGCAGCCCAGATGGCATGACATAAATTTATCCATGTAGACATAGTCCTAACAACTACTTTACCGGAAATCTTTGATCTACACTTCTGAAAGCAGCTGAGTATGGAATTGCATTCAGCTTGTTTTTCTAACTGAAAAGTATCTTTGCCAAATATGAAGTGCCCTGGAGGAACCTCAGGCTGAGAGACTCTTTGGTATAAGCTGGAAGAGAAGCTTTCTAGGAGAATAAGGTTTACAGGCTAAACCTGTGCCTTGTTGGAATGGAGTGACTTGATTGTACCAACCCTTGAAGAGATCCACTAGGATTTTATGTGAAAGGGTCAAGTAAGATGACAAGTGAAGAGTTTTTACCTCTGAATGTTTTAATTTCTTAAATGTTTTTTAAAGTACTACCTTAAAAATCCAGAATTACATGCTTCCCACAAGATTTTTTTTCTCCAAGTTGTTAAAAACTGTCATGTCATCCCAGTTTCAGCTGACTACTGCTTTTAGCTGACTGAGACATATTACGTTGTGGTGTGTGCCATATTTTTCAAGCCTAATTAGACTGTTCAAAGAGTTAATAGAGGTCCATTTTAGGGGCTGGTTTTGCCATGTTAATTTCGGTTCTGCAAGGTGCTAGTATCACAGTATTACCAAGGTTGGAAGGGACCTCATCGATCAAGTCCAACCTGTTACCACAGAGCTCGAGACTAGACCATGGCACCAAGTGCCACGTCCAATCCTGCCTTGAACAGCTCAAGGGATGGCGACTCCACCACCTCCCTGGGCAGCCCATTCCAGTAGCCAATAGTAAATGCTTATGGGATTTTCTCTGTATTTGGTGTTGTGAATATTTTTGTGAATGACTCACCAGTGGTGAGTTCCATTTTGACAGTTCAAATTTTGCAATTGACACTGTATGACTTTCATATCTCTGAAAGCTTCTCGATGATTTCCTCTTGAATTTCGAATATTCAGGTACTTGTAGCGATCATACAATCACAGGATATTTTGGGTTGGAAGGGACCTCCAAAGGTCATCTAGTCCAACCCCCATGCATTGTGCAGGGACATCCTCCACTAGATTAGGCTGCTCAAAGCCTTGTTGAGCCTGACCTTGAATATGTCCAGGGATAGGGCCTCAACTACCTTCCTGGACAACCTGTTCCAGTGTTCTGCCTCCATTGTGAGAATGAATTTGTTTCTAGTATCCAATCTAAATCTACTCTTCTCTCATTTCAAACCATTGTCCCTCATCCTATCACTCCAGGCCTTTGTAAACAGTCTCTGCTGCCTTCTCCTAGGCCCCCTTCAGGTACTGGAAGGCTGCTACTAGGTTTCCCTGGAGCCTTCTTTTCTCCAGGCTCCCTCAGCATGTCCCTTGTCAGAGAAGTGTTGCAGCCCCCTGATTATTTTGATGGCCTTTCTTTGGACATAGTGCATCAGGTCCATGTCCTTCCTGTATTGAAGGCTGCAGAGATGGTTACAGTACTCTAGATGAGGTGTCACCCCAGCAGAATAAACTGGCAGTCACTTCTCTTGATCTGCTGGCCATGATTCTTTTGATGCAGCTTCGGATGCTGTTGGCCTTCTGGGTTGCTAGTGCTGAGATCTGTGCTTGATTTTATTATTATTCTCAGTTTTGGAGTGAAGACAAGTTTGCTTATTCCACATTTCTTGATAGTATATGTTTACGTGCTTGAAGTTTGTTTTGTTCATGGACTTCACAGAACTTAATGGGAGTAAGCGGTTATCCTCTAAAATATGGAGTTAATTAGAGGAAAATGGTGTTGAAACACTTTTCCTGCCGGATGTGAAGTTAGCAGTATTTCTGACCCACAACTCACACCTTTTCAGATATTTCCTGAGTGGAGTATGTTGTATATTTGTTGTCATTCTGAAATCTTGAGTAGGACTTGGACTGGGTGATCTTGGGGGTCTCTTCCAACCTGGTTGATTCCACGATTCTATGACTTCTTCAAAAGAATAAGCAAGGAGATAGTTCCTTTTTAAAGTTTATCAATAGTGCACATTTCTTAACAGAAAAAACATGATGCTACTCTTAGGCTTTAGATAGCTTGATCATGGGTATAGTGCCCAGGTAATGTGTCTGAACAAGTTTAAGGTGTTGAAACAGGAAATACATGTTTTTAGTATTCAGCTAATCAGTCCTTAACAGTCAGCTACTGATGATGAGGTTTTCCAATCACCAGAAGACACTGTCAGTCAGTCTCCATGGGAGGGGAGTGAGTTAAATGCCTAAGAGCTGAGCAGTCAACCAAAGTTGAGGGCAGGGCTTTACACTTTGGTGATTTTCACTCCATTGTCCTGTGGAACAAATATGTGTAACTTACCTTCTATTCAAACTACACGTATATACTACTCATTTGCCTCTGTTATTTAGTCCTGGATGTGCTGCCAGATACTGACTGGCATAAACTGGCTGCTCTCCAGTCCAGGAAGTACCTGTTACCATGCTTGAAGCTGCTTCCACCCTTGTTGTGGCTGAACTATGTGTCAGGCTGATAGCACGTATGGGCATTGTCAGACGTCTCTGAAATGTCTTCAAATAATAGAAACACAGGATGTTGGAAAGAACTTGAAAGATCATCTAGTTCCAAACCCCTGCCATAGGCAGGGACACTTTCCACTAGATCAGGTTACTCAAGGTCCTGTGCAACTTGACCCTGGATATTTCCAGGTGTGGGCAACCACAACCTCTCTGTACAACCTGTTTCAGCATGGGTCCACTTCCCTTTTTCTAAGAGGTTATTTTACTAGCCCTCAACTGTTGTTCTCTGTGTTCCCTGAGCTTTGGTTCTGTAAACTGACTAAATTATGCTCAGGGATCCAGACTTGCTGATTAGTTTTAAGTTGTGAAATGCCCCCAACTGAATGGAAGCCTTAGCAGCATTTTGGACCATTCCCTTGAAATTAAATCTTAACTTTGGAGTGGCTGACTTAGAGGATTAGGACTGTGATACATCAAATTTACCATCTTTAGATTGCTGTCTTAAGTTATTAAGAACTGAGTCTGAGTTAGTAATGAATTTGCTTTGCTGTGTGAGACCTAGGTCCATCTGCTGCTTTGACCGGTGCCAGTCCTTTCATGGACAGTTGTTTGCAGTTTAAAACTTGCTGATCAGTGCAAGCACTGCCTAATGCATGATTTCTCACATTCTTTAGCATTTATGATGCTGTGATGAATGTCCTTAATTCCAATTAATGAATCTATGTTAATGAGCACTCATTGTCCACAGACACCCACACTCCTACAGCAGTTGGAGAGAACAGTCACTTAACATCCCAGAGGCCACTGGAGGCACAAGGGAGTTTTTTCTTGTCTACAGCTCTTTGTTGCAAGCTTTCTTAAGTAGTCTTTTTCCTTGCCTTGGGTTGACTCTTCAGCAGTTTTTTTCATGTGTCTGTCTTGAAACAGCTTTCAGATCTCATGTGCTGTTAAAGCACCTGGGCATGGAATGCGCATTCAGCAATGATTCCTGTGAGTTGCTTTTGGCTGTAAAACTGCTCTGTGACTGAGATTGGCTTTCTGTCTTTTTCTGTAATCTGATAATCATGATGAGGAACTGCTGTAAGGGAATTCTGGTTGCTGGATTGTGTGTGAGAGCTTAACACTGCTTTCAGAGCTTTGGAAATGGGACTGTGTGGGGAATACTGCCAAGAAAGATGAGGAATCTGCACACACCTACATCTAAAGGAGGTAGCAAGGCATCAAGGGTGGGTCTCATCTCCCAGGCAACCAGCAACAGAATAAGAGGACACAGTCTCAAGTTGTGCCAGGGGAGGTATAGGCTGGATGTTAGGAGGAAGTGCTTCACAGAGAGATTTGCCATTGGAATGGGCTGCCCAGAGAGGTGGTGGAGTCGCTGTCCCTGGAGGTGTTCAAGAAAAGCCTGGATGAGGCACTTAGTGCCATGGTCTCGTTGACTGGCCAGGGCTGGGTGCTAGGTTGGACTGGATGATCTTGGAGTTCTCTTCCAACCTGCTTCATTCTATGATCCTATGAGGCTGTGGGACTGAAGGTTTAGGTGCAATATAATACAGTGTGGCAGCAAAAGATCCTTATCTCTTTTGAAACAATATATTGCACCCTAACCGGTTTCATCGGAAAGCACTTTGGAGAAGTGAAAAGTACAGTATATAAAACCAGGAGCACTCTGTTTCTAGGTAGAATGAAACAGTCCTTGTCTCATGCTTTGCATGAAAGGTTAGTGCACGTAAGTCTTAGTCTATGGTGTTAGGACTAATAGTCCTAACTGTGTTAATCACTTGCCTCTCCTTGTCTTAGCAGTGACCACTTCCTGGATTAACAGGTAATTTACATCTACAGGAACAACACTTTGTCCAATGCCAAACAATACTTTAGAGTTCTGGATGCTTGTTTAAAAAAAAAGGCAAATTTCTCTGGGTTTTATTTTGAGAAATTTCACTTCATATTGCATTTATATCCTAACGTCCTGAGCTGAGCAGAAGGATCCAGTCATGCAGATTTGCAGAGAAAGTCCTCTCTCCAGCACCAATTTACCAAGCTTAAAAAAAAACCTTAGGGCTGTGAAGTGCTTGCTCTCTTTACTGAGCTGTATTAGCAATTACCTGAGCAATTCTGCACTTTCTACCTCATCATCTGTGCCCCCAGATCATCTCAAATCAGCTTAGAGCAGAGGTCAGAGAGACAAGAACTGCCTTGCAAGTGAAAACTTGTGGTGAAAGGCTACTTCAGTTTTTTGACTGGTGGTGAGACTGGAATAAGTTGCCCAGGGAGGTTGTGGATGCATCTTCCCTGGGGGTATTCAGGGCCAGGCTGGATGAAGCCTTGAGTATATGAATCTGTTTGAGAGGTGTCCCTGCATGGCAGAGAGGCTGGAGTAGACAATCTCTAAGGTCTCTTCCAATCTAAGCCATTCTAGGATTTTGTGAAACTGGGTTTTTTGTTTGTTTGTTTGTTTTTGTTTTTAATTTGCTGTGGGAGTTGCCATTAAACACAAACATAGTTTAAAATGTTACTTGATTCATTTTAACTGGAACTGTTAGCTATCATTAGGCAATGACAAACAAATAAGAAGTTATCTTTCTGTGGGGCAGCAGGGGTAGGTTCATAGCACAATATTTTTCACCATTTTTTCAGGCTTCTCATCATTCAGTCAGACTCAGTGTTTTGGATACTGTTCAGTATTGTTGCAGCTTTTTGGTTGTTTGATTTTTTTCTCCCCTGTGATTTTAATAATGACATCTGACTTTGTTTGATAGCAGCATTTATCCTGCTTTTGTCCCATAATTGTGCTGATAGGCTCAACCCATGTTTAAGTCCCCTCTGCTAATATTAATGACAGATTTGTATTCTGTGGAACTGTTCTGGATACTGGAAGAAACGGAGGGTGGAAAATGGAAAACTGATGTTTCCAGGTACATTTTGCTGAGATATGGTAAAATAGCTTCTGTAGTACATGGAACCAGGACTTCATAGAAAAGAAAAAAGAGGGAAAAATCTTGTGCATAGATGGTGAGGGTGGTCCAGAATCTGAAGACTCCTGAAGTTAGCAAACATATTTGCAGACTGATAATGGTCAGGTCTTGCTTCTAGACGTACCTATTTTAGTAACTTTTCTAGCCTTTATCTCAGATCATGATAGAAGTCAGAATTCTCATTACCTGAGAGGATTTATTTTTGTCCTCATTTTATCACTTAACGTAAGAATGACATGCAGCTAGAGACAGTAGATGTGACACGGCCTATCTATGAATGAATAAAGAATTAGCAGAACTAAGTGGGCTGTGCCCTTAGAGAACTCATTTGAATTTCAGACCAGGATAGGATCACAGAATCACACAATCACAGAATGTTAAGGGTTAGAAGGGACCTTGAAAACTCGGCTAGTTCAACATCCCTGCCAGAGCAGGATCACCTAGAGCAGGTCACACAGGAATGCATCCAGGAGCGTTTTGAATGTCTGTAGAGAAGGAGACTACACAATCTTTTTGGTCAGCTTGTTCCAGTCTTAGCACAATCTCCTCCACTACCCAGGGCTTGCTTGGGACACCAGGTCATGACAATATCCTGGCCTTTCTCTACAGAATTCTTTACTCCCTGTTCTCTAAAATGCCAGCAATTTCTTTCCCTCAAAACTGTCTCTTCTGAAGAGCATTTTGCAATGTTACTTATAAGAATGCCACATAAAAATAAATGGCATTGTATTGTCTCAGTCTATTTGTCTTGCAGCTCAGGCCAGGTTATATCCTGACTAGGAACAAGGCAATTACATGAGAGTCTAGTGCTGGCTATACAGGGTTATTTTTTTATTATAGGCAGAATAATAGACTCAACCTTCTGCCAAATGCCCTTTCTTTACCACACCTTTCTTACCTTCTTCTGTTTGTATAAGATTAGTGAAGTATAGAGAATGTGTAATTAAGTTTAATTGCATGACAGCTTAAAAGTGGGAAGGTAATTACTCATTTAATTATTGTGCTGCTTCGTGCTTAGAGTGTGTGTATAATTGCTCTTTTTATAAGGACATTCAACTTTGCAAGCTTGCATGAAATTATAACAGCCTCATACCTTTGGCCTCTCTTTAAAGTGAAACTAAGCAAATAGCTTCTGTAAAACGAGAGAAGTGCATTCTGCTACTCCAGGCATTCTCCCTTCTCTGTTCAGTTTTGATGGTGCCAGCTTCCCTCCATGACGTTTCTGAACTGGAGAGGAGTGTAACATTAATCATATTTAAACACATAACCTTTTTTTTTTTTTGCATATATTTCATTAACAGTTGTAGAACACATTGAGAATTTGGTATTGTGATGTGCCAGCATAAATTATTATTTCCTACACTGTATTCCTTAATTATTTCTACAGTGGTAACCCGATACACCACAGAATTTGATTATGGCAAACAGTCAAAGGTTAAGTGACTCCTAGTTATGAGTGCTGAAAGAAGGAGACTTCAAGCATGTGTAAAAGCTCTCAAAGTTAGGTAAACAACTGCTGCTCTTCGAAACAGTCCATTTCTCTACTGCCCTTACTAGTACTAACAGTGAGGATGAGTTTTGACAATTCAGTAACTCTTGGAGCAGATAATTGTAATGTCCAAGAGATGATTTCCCTGTAGAAGTCACCAGTGTGAAGAGACACAGAGCAGTGAAGGAGAAAGCCAGCTATTCAAACACAATCACTTTTGTAATTGCGAGGGGACTCAGTCTGAGGTAGTTACAGGCTCTCTAAGATTATTTTTTGTTTAAATAGCAAACAGTGAGATTATATGAAATCCCAGTGCAAAAAGTCCCTCTGCAGTCATTAGGCAAGCAAAAGAATTTCCTTAACTCTCTCAAGGTTGCTGTCAAATTAATTTCTGTATTGATAACTTTTCTTACCTTCCCAAGTGAGAGGGAGTGGGGGGGGTGTGTGGCAGGGGGTCATTATGGTAAGTTAGTGCTTTGCTTTGGTAGCCCTGATGTGACACATGAATTAACTCAGTGTCAGTGCTGCATGGTACCTCCCTGCCAGAGAGCTAAAGAGCTCAAGATGCACAGGCCCAGGGGATGACATATGTCTGCACTGGGGCTCATATCCAATCTGCAGCTGTCCCGATTTCTGTGTGCCTCCAGACACTTTTCCTCCTTTTGAGGGTAAGGAGGTGCAGAGTATTTCAGGCCTGTCCTCCTGTGGCAGCCCAGAGGCCCTGTGGAATCTCTCTCCTGTGCAAGAGAAGCTGTTCCTTGTCACTCAAGTGCCGTTCAGTCTTCCCTTCCACTTGTTATTTATACCTGTTATCTCTCCTCAGGTGCTCTCTGAACTTCTCCACCTTTCCAGCACTACTCCTGCAGTTCAGGCCTTTATTTTCAAGTTAGTACTTGAAGATGATTTGACCTTTCTGTAACCCTCTAGGAACTGCTGCTATTCAGATACTTTCCACTATGTATCCTACAACTATTTGGCAAATTTTGTCAGCAAGATAACGTTTAGTGATAAGGCAGTAAGTTTCTTTATGGCTATAGCACTAGACTAAGACAACTTTTACTACTGTTAGTGGAGAAAAATATCTAGTGTTTCCACACAGGAACACAAAAGAGAGCATTAGTATTTGGATATTTCACCTTATTTGGGAATCAGCTTATTTGGATATTGGATATTCGGCTTGAACTGACAGACTTGAAAGACCTGTGGTTATATATTGCCCAGAGATTAATAATTCTTAACAGCAAGGCTACCAGGAAGGATGTAGAGGTAAAAGGTGGCAGTTTGAGAAAACTAACTTCTTTTTGTAGTCTGGAGAGTGGGAAGTTCATGTTCAAAAGTTCAGGAAGAGGAGAGTTCCAAACTTAGCAAGATTCCTGATGTGTTCATCTACACAAAGAAACTATTGCTTTTCACAGGACAATGCCGGCTTCTCATGAGCTCCAAAGCTCCTGGGAGAAGCATTCTTGTTAAGGCAATTCAATTTAAACACCATCTTCTTGCTGTCTACAACTACCTGAAGGGAGGCTGTGGCCAGGTGGGAGTTGGTCTCTTCTCCCAGGCAACAGAACAAGGGGACACAGTCTCAAGTTGTGCCAGAGGAGGTCTAGGCTGGATGTTAAGAGGAAGTTCTTCACAAAGAGAGTGACTGGCACTGGAATGGGCTGCCCAGGGAGGTGGCGGACTCGCTGTCCCTGGAGGTGTTCAGGCAAAGCCTGGATGAGGCACTTGGTGCCATGGTCTAGTTGATTGGCCAGGGCTGGGTGCTAGGTTGGACTGGATGATCTTGGAGATCTCTTCCAACCTGCTTCATTCTATGATTCTGGTGCCATGTGACACAGTTCTCTACTTCATGCAAGTCAGCACCTCTCAGCTCACTATGGAGTTCTAAAGAGCTTTGTGGAAAGAAGAGTTTTGCAATGAAGCAAGTACCCTGACTTCCATCAGGCAGTAAGCTTTTAAGCCAGCAGAGCCTGAGCAAACAGGTAGGGCCTCACAGAGCAAAATACACAGCCTAGTACTGCTGTTTACTCCATGTTATACTTTTACTAAGAGAAATTGCAAGGAGGAACGAAGTGGAGCAGGACAGAGACTCAGCTCTGGCAGAATTTTATTTTTTTTTAACATTGTTTTTAATCATTTGATAAGAAGTATAGAAGCCGTGTGCAGATGTGTGGGAGCAAGAGAAGTTGTGCTTAGCTGATGTTGAGGAAAGGCTATATATCAGAATTGACCAAAATGAGTGAAATTTGAATCTGTTGACATTAATGATGAATTAACCTTTTACAAAAAAAACCCAAACTGTTTTGGGAATAACAGAGTTTCCTTTGATGAGTTTCAGGTGAGCTCGATTTTCTTCTACTAGTTGCCACCTGAATATTCCCTGCTGATTTGGTTGTTGATTTGGAAAAAGATATAATCTCCACTCCACTCCTCCACTCCTCACTGGACCAGGAGGGGAACACTATAACTGATGACGAAGAAAAGGCTGAGGTCCTAAATACCTTCTTCATCTCAGTTTTCAACAGCAAGGAGGGAGGAGGAGGCAAGTGGCCTCTTGAACTGGGGAATGGGGTCTGGGAATGGTGTGTTCCCCTGGAAATTCATGAAGAATTAGTTCAGGACCTGCTGAGCCATCTGGACACCCACAAGTCCATGGGACCAGATGGAATCCATCCCAGGGTGCTGAGAGAGCTGGCAG
>WAAF01020781.1:1147616-1166710 GCA_013400475.1 Tricholaema leucomelas
ACGAGGCTGGTGAGAGGCCTCGAGCACAGGCCCTACGAGGAAAGGCTGAGGGAGCTGGGGTTGTTTAGCCTGGAGAAGAGGAGGCTCAGGGGTGACCTTATTGCTGTCTACAACTACCTGAGGGGTGGTTGTGGCCAGGGGGAGGTTGCTCTCTTCTCTCAGGTGGCCAGCGCCAGAAGGAGAGGACACAGCCTCAGGCTGCACCGGGGGAAGTTTAGGCTCGAGGTGAGGAGAAAGTTCTTCACTGAGAGAGTCATTGGACACTGGAATGGGCTGCCCAGGGAGGGAGGTGGTGGAGTCGCCGTCCCTGGAGCTGTTCAAGGCAGGATTGGACGTGGCACTTGGTGCCATGGTCTAGCCTTGAGCTCTGTGGTAAAGGTTTGGACTTGATGATCTGTGAGGTCTCTTCCAACCTTGGTGATACTGTGATACTGTGATAATGAAGTTCTGGATTCATTAGCTGTGTGATCTGGTGATTCACAGTCTCTGTAAATTGAGCAGCCAGAGGCTGAAGTTTTCCCAGTTTCGATATTTCATTGATATTTATGTGCTCTCTGCTCTATGTAAAAGGAGTTTGTCTCTCAGGGTACAGATATTTACATAAAAATGAATTTATTATTTTTTTTAACAGAGGAAAAGTAAGCAAAGTCTTATTTATTTGGTGTTTTGCAGTTAGTAATAATGTCATAGTGTCAATAAAGCTAATAATGGTGTTATAGCCCTGAGAAGTTCTGTGGCAATTGTGCTAATCTTAAAGATGGATCTTGCCCAGTTAATGAAGGCTGTTATTTCTGGAAAGTGAACTAGATTTATAATTTGTATTGTTATATTGCTTTTTATTCTGTCAGATTTCAAGGGTGCTTGACACTGAAAATTTCTGTTGAACAACTCTCTTGTGTTTCTGTCGTTCTCCTGTATGTAAGAAGCTGAAAACAGAAGTTTATCCCAAAACTTATTGGATAGAATAACTCAGCAAAGTTGAAGGTGAAGAGTTCTCAGATGTTGCTAGCCTAAAGGATAAACATTCTCCTTGTGTAATCACTGGTGCTTGCCATCTGATTAAGGATAAGTTTATTAAAGTGAGGTGGTGCTCACTTTGCCTGGCTCTAGATCTCCTGAAGTGACTTGTATGCTTCAAGGTTGGACCACATGTTGTTTTATGTTGTTTTGATCTCAAAAGCTCTTTTGGCACTTTATCGACAGGGTATAATGTTCTTCTGGGCAAATTTTCTCTGCTTTTTCCAGACACAATGCACACCACTGGAAGTGTGTCTGTGACTGCACTGGCCCTTCAGGATTCTTGTTCCTCAGTGTAAGGCTGATATCTCTGACACCAGCACGGGACCCTGTCCTGGAAGGTTAATAGGCCTATTAGATGTCCTGGTTTACCCCACCCTGCTGCCGATGGGGGAAGCAAGGGCAGAAGGAAAACAAAGGCTTGGGCCATTGTGTCCCCTCACAAAGTGATAAGCAGGTACTCACAGGTGTTTAGGTACTTATTAGTGTCTTGCCCAAATAAGGGTGATGGTTAGTTTTGCAAATGCCATTTTGATTGGTGAACCTCTGTGGCCAAAGGAGCCATTACACTTGGGCAAATAATATAAATTGAGCTAAGTTGCAAGCAGTTGTGCTGCTTCTGCTTGGCTGCCTCTGCCTCACTGCTCTTGGACAACATGTTCTGCTCTGCCTCGTGCTTCAGACCAGCTTAGCCCTGATAATTTGGGCTTTAACTACCTGGAAACTTAAGTGCCTCAAGTTTCCCAGGAGAAGGCATTAAATGCCTCATGACGTGGCAAGAAGAGCCTCCGACATGGTGCCGTCTGCACATCTGCAAGAGATCCTGCCTGCACCTCTGCAAACCTCCATGCCAAGAGGAACTAGTATCAGGTCAGAGATTGTCTCCCTCTTTCCCAGCACCCTGGGAAGATCTCAATGGCTGAGCAGTTCCAACACTGTCACAAAGGAGCCAGGAACTATCTTGAAATATCTACTCTGCTGCAGTGAATAGCACAGACTTTCCCTAGGGCTCCAGGCTACCTATTTGTGAGTAGGGCAAAGCCATTTTTTGGCTAAAATTTTCCAATTCTTCTGATTCTCCTAAATGAATGAAGCATCCTTGTGGAAATTTTCCTGACCAAATTAGAAGCTGTGAAAAATGGTCCCCGTGTCAATATGAGACAGGACAAAGAAGAATATAAAAATATGAGAAAATAAAGATATGTCAATATGAGAGTGTCAGAGCAGGGTGTGTCAGAGCTAACTAAGCCAGAGACGTTGGAACCTGTGAGCGATAAGAGAAAGCACTGTGAAGAGATAGCCCCTGGCAGTGGGGGACGTGAGCAAAACAGGGGTGTGTTGGAGCTAACTGAACAAGGCTAGGGACAAACGATAACAGAAAACGCCATGAGCAAGGTAGATAAGAGACCGTAAAGCATGCGGCTGTGAAGACGCAAAACAGCCAAGTCACAAATGACACCTGAGGAAGACTCGTTACTTCAGCCTCACGACCACCAGAGAGAACCCCAGGAGGATTAGCAGGCATGCGCAACAGTTCCAGGAAAAACCACAGCCTCCTCGGGAAGTGTTTGATTGTTATTGAACTGCTTTATGAATACGGATCTGAGCGGGAAATCAAAATCCTGCAGCTGCATGTGCACAGTGCGCAGCTGCGGAGAGAAGCTCCCCTGCACCCAGCGCTGCTTCTTGCTTGCCAAAATAAAACTCTTAAAACTTACACAAGTTTTAGATGACTCAATTTCAACAGAAGCCAAATTTAACTAATTAGTATATAGCTGTGGATGAGAGGTTCCAGAAATAAAAATTAACTACCTATTTTATAATTCTTGCCTCGTTAATTGCCACAACTAAAAGTCTAGAAAGAAATCTACAGAAAGGGAATAGGGGTTAAGAAGGAGAGCTCTCCAGTTTTCTTTGAGGGAGGGTGAAGAAATTCTGGAATGGGTTGCTCATAGAGATTGTGGATGTCCCCTTCCTGGAGGTGTTCAAGTTGGATGAGCAACCAAGTCTAGATAAGAGGCATTCTTGCCCATGGCAGGGGAGTTGAAGTAGATGATCTCTAAGGTCCTTTCCAAACTAAGCCATTCTAGGTTATAATGACTAGTCAGGGAGAGGCTGGCGGAAACTGCTGTGCAAGAGATAATTTGATGACAGAAAGATGAGGAAAAGGAAGGTTTTCAAAGGGTAAGTACTCACAGAGATTAAATGTTACAGCGCGTGAGCTGCAGCTGGTAAACAGGAAAATGCCAGGGTGGTATTTCTGATGAGAACATCTGCAGATTAACAATAATTAAAGTTGGGCTTAGTCTGCTTGAGGCTTTCTTTTCCCTCAGTGTCCACATGATGAACAATTAGTGTTAAGAATCAAGTATTTCTATTTTTTTTCATATAAAAACTCTAGTAGATTATGGATGAAGTCTTTATCATGTAATCCCAGTTGCTGCAGAGTGACTCTGTGCATTCCTCTGCTCTGTGTATGTTATGGTACTTCTTTTTTAGCCATACCTCTTATTTATAATCACATATGTTATATTGTCTTTAAACTTTCCCACACAAACCATTTCAAAGTCACTAATAGCAGTTGTAGTAGTACCTGGAGTCACAGACAAGTTGGTTATGCATTGATAAAATGCTATTTTTTGTTCATTTGGGGTTTATTCTTTCCTCCACTGCCTCCTCCTTATTTATTCATTTGTTTGTTTGTTTATTCCCCAATAAATTAGCATTGAGAAAGAGCACAATGGTATTTGGAAGGTGCTCTTTTTATGCAGGTTGGCTTGCACTTGGAAATACAGAATGCATATAGTTGCATGCTTGCTTTCCATGTTCATAGAATTGTGACCTGCACGATCTGAGCAGTATGTGGGTTGATTAATCTCCTGGATTTGGTCCCTGATGTGTTTATATCTGAATCTGTATGCACTTCCCCTCACTCAGAGTATGAGGAAATAAAGCTCAGCTTTCTGGCTTAGGTACCACAATTAATCACAAGGTGGTGGCATCTGAAGACTAAATCTAGGGACAAGGACTGTAGCCTAAGGGGCTATTTGCATAGTATTGCATATGTATATATTAGAGCACCATCTAGCAGTTTTCCAAGGCAGTGTCTCTGATAATAAAACATAAAATGTGATTTTCATATAATGAGAGGTAAAGCAATGGGTGAGAGAGAAGAACAGGAGAAAGGATAAATACATAAGTAAGAAAATTGTCCTTGTAATAGCTTGGCTTTACTTGAAAGAGTAAACAGTTTTGGAATGATTTCCTGAAGTGCTAAACATTCAGTGAATCATAAGAGTGGGGAGAAAATGAAATTGTATAAAACACTATCTTTGTGCATATGGCTTTAGCAAGTATTTTATGTGCCATCCTTGGTCACTGGTGCTTTGTCAGCTAAGACATTAGCAACAGTGACTCTGTGGGTTGCTTCTTGTGTCAACCACTTCTCTGTTTGCTTTTAGAGAAGCTTAGATTTAAGATCTGAATTTGCTTAATCAAAGTACATATATAGCTGAGAAAGAAAACCCCACTGAGTTATCTCTCATGACAAGCCTTACGCGCAACTGTAATCCTACAAGGCTGTTGAATCCCATTTTTATCCCTTCCCTACAAGCACAAATGGCATTTGAAATCAGGCAGTTAGTCTGTGTGTTCAGCTCTGCTGATAAGCAAGGTCACACCACCAAAGTATTTGCACCTTTCAGAGAGTGTCTTTGGCCACTTTGCTGTCTTCCATGTGATGACTGTGACACATCAAACAGAAGGAAGGTGGCCTTCTGAGAAACCTTCTGTGACCAGTTCTCAGTAGCAGATACAATGCAGTCTTCCTGAAACCTTGTGTCTCTAGTAAAGCTGTTTTAAGAGGTGCAGATTGATGATACACCTGGTCTAATGAATAGCTACCTTCTTCCTCCTTCCCCCAGGTGAAATCCTGTCCTACATATTCAGTGGTGCTTGATTTCAAGCGATAAAATGGCAGAAAACCAACTTCATAGAAAGCTTTCCCCCCCCTGTACTTAGCAATTACGCTCTATGTATCAGACTTACTGGATTGTAATTATCTGGTGGTGGGGAGGAACATCAGTGGATTCACTTCATGCAGTTTAGAATCAAAAACTAAGAAATGAATTCCACATTGTCATGGCAGGACAGAAACCCTGCCAGATTGGTTTTGGCCACACCTCTCTTCCTCCTGTGTCAGGGTCCAGGAGCTGAGTTTGATGAGCAGACTAAACAATGGGGATTGGCTTCAGCAAAGCTGCCTGAAGGGCTAGTGGCCAGCACCACGTGTCTTGTGCAGCCCCTCCGCATGCCCGGGTAGTCACAGGAGGCAAGAAACTTTGAATTCGTTGGCCAAAACAAATGACATATTTGCCTATTTGCCAGTTTGGTTTTCAAAAGGTGCATTTACTGGTGGAATGATTTGAAAATGTGCCTTTCCCACTGTGTCTCTCCAGCCACGATGAGCCCCATTAGTGGATTGTTTAGCTGGGTCCTGCCCACAGAAAGCATTGTTCACAGCGGGAACGTTTCTGCAGCTTGTAGCAGCAGTTTGCAGCAACTCAGTTCTTTTCTTCTCTCTGCCTGGAATATATTTTGTATTTTTACCCTTGGGATCATAATTGCCCTACGAGGAGAGGCTGAGGGAGCTGGGGTTGTTTAGCCTGGAGAAGAGGAGGCTCGGGAGTGACCTCATTGCTGTCTACAACTACCTGAAGGGAGGCTGTAGCCAGGTGGGGGGTCAGTCTCTTCTCCCAGGCAACCAGCAACAGAACAAGGGGACACAGTCTCAAGTTGTGCCAGGGGAGGTCTAGGCTGGATGTTAGGAGGAAGTTCTTGCCAGAGAGAGTGACTGGCATTGGAATGGGCTGCCCAGGGAGGTGGTGGAGTTGCTGTCCCTGGAGGTGTTGAAGAAAAGCCTGGCTGAGGCACTTAGTGCCATGGTCTAGTAAGGACTCTAGTTGATTGGCCAGGGCTGGGTGCTAGGTTGGACTGGATGATCTTGGAGGTCTCTTCCAACCTGGTATGATTCTATGATTTTTATATTAATAAATAATATTTGATATTCATACACAAGTTTAATATTAATAACTAATATAAGATATTAATTTTGTAATACACATGGCACAAGATGTGAAGGGAGAACTCTGATAGATAAAAATGCTGGGATTTTTTTTTTTTTTAAACTGAGTATATAATACCTCTGAGATTCACCCTATTCTCACTGCATGCAATACAGTCAAGTAAAGGGCAGAGAGATAGAGAGATAGCTCAGCAGCTGCTGGTATAAAAGGTTAAGGTATAAATGCTGTAAATATAAGGTTGCAAGACAAGGCTGCATAAAGTACAAGGTATGGCTCTCATTGTTTTGGAGACAAGAGAGAAACACAACCAAAGAAAGGAAAAAAAACCCAGTCACACAGTATCAGATTAAAACATAAAGTATAACCAATTATATTCCCACTAGCTTAAAACAGGAAAACAGCAACCACAAAACCTCCAAACAACACTCCAACAAAATCAAACAGCAAACCCAACCCAAAATAACAAGCTCAGAAACAATATGGCAAGGGGTGTTTTGATGAGAAGTGGGTGTTAGATCGAGGGTATTAGGTTTTACTGGTCTATTTATCTGTGTTCCTTGGTAATTTGGGTCATCTAACGATTTTCATCTGTAGTAGCTTCAGTAAGCATACACAATGTACACTGTGTGAAGTATCATCATGATGGCTTTCTAGATATCCTTGACAGGAAAGAGAGTAGACTCAAAAATCTTCTGGTATCCAAGAAAACCAAAGTAGGTTGGCCAGTAACCTGCACCCAGGCATCTGATTAACCCAGCATCTAGAACTGGCTCTAAATATTCATCTGGTATCATAGTCTGAGGAGAAGAAATGCAATTTACTTGGCACATTCTGATTCACTGTACATATTTTTGCTCTCTCATGTGGAAGAGATTTATTAGGTTAAGGGAAATTGTCTGAGTCTGTATTGGTTATATAGTCTTGAGTTCTGTTCCAAGTGACTTCCAAAAACCTAATAACTCTTCCTGATAGATCAGTTATACATACTCTGCCCCTTTTGTGGAGTTGCAGTAGCTTGCTGTAACTCACAGGCCACATAGCTTGTTGTAAGGGAGAAGGGATCTCACGCTGTGGGCCACTGAATTGGGAGCCCCTGAAACCTAGAGTTAGTTTCCTCATCTGTGATGGACTCTGTGTGATGTTCTGCTGATATGTTATTGCTATAAAGAGGAAAAAGAAAGGAACACAAAAGAAGGAGTGTTTTGTTTGGTTTTTTTTAATCATGTGATTAGCAAAAACCATGAAAGAAGCATTGGAGTAAGATGCCACAACATTAAGCAATTTCATGCCTGTGAGCTGCTAATAGTTATACAGAGAAACAACGTGCACTCGTGGCCCTGAAAGCCAACTGTACTCTGGGCTGCATGAGAAGTAGTGTGGACATCAAGTCAAGGAGGTGATTCTTTCCCTTTATTTTGCACTGGTGAGACCCCTCTTGGAGTACTGTATTCAGCTCTGGAGTACTTACAGCACAGCAAAGATATGGACCTGATGGAGCAGGTCCAGAGGAAGGACAAAAATAATCATAGTGCTGGAGCACCTGTCTCATGAAGAAATACTGAGACATGTGGGGTTTTTCATCCTGGAGAAGAAAGGGCTCCAGGGAGACCTTACTGTGGCCTTTCAGTACTTAAAGGGAGCTTATAATAAAGATGGCAACAGATTATTTAATAGGGCCTTTTTAAACAAGACAAGGGATGATTGTTTTAAACTAAAAGAGAGGAGAGTCAGACTAGATACAGTGAAGACATTTTTTTTATGGTGAGGTGGCAAAACACTGGCATGGGTCAAGCAGAGAGGTGGTGGCCCCATCCCTACAAACATTCCAGGTTGGGTTGGGCAAGGTTCTGAGCAATCTGTTGTAGTTAAAGATGTCCCTGCTGACTGCAGGGGAGTTGGACTAGATGAGCTCTAAAATTCCCTTTAATCAAAACTATTCTATGATTCTGTTTGGCCTGATCAATGAATGGCAACTACTTTGCTCCCTTGCATAGTACTTGGTGTACTTAAATCTCTCTGAACGAACCATTCCTGCTGAGGAGTATCCTGCTTGAGCAACACGTCCTTCCAAGTAGTTTCACATTATTGAGCACAAATAGGCTCTGCTTTTAGCTAAGACCTTTAGACCTGATAAGAAATTCTGAGTATTAATTAAACAGGTCATTTGAATGGAACTACTGAGGAGCAGTGGAGCATACCATAAGTTCCACTGTTTGTTTTGGAGCTCTGACAGTGTGATTACTAGAAATAAATTCACTTATGAATTTTCAGCCTTTCAGAGGTTATTACTCTTCAGATAGAATGGTAATTAGTGAGTGTCTTGGAAAGTGTTTGGAACCACCTTGCTGAGGAAGAATGCTCTCAAGTTTTCTTCATAATATGACACCTTGTATCCACAGGAGAACAGAGAGATTTAAGACTAGTGTCTGGAGATTTTCACTGCAAATTCGTTTTTGTAATACTGTACTGTTTTATTTCCTCTTTGCTGAGGTTTTGAGTGCAGGACAGTCCTCTGTCTTATGGTCAGTGCATGTCAAACAACTGGTTGCTCTTTCTCAGAAAGCACTGTGCTTTACCCACTGAGGGAGTTCCTTGGAATTGTTTGAAAGAAAGACTCCTGAGATGGTCCAGGGGATAAAAAAATGCTTTAATGCACTTTCTCAACTCTCTTCATCCCCCTGTAGCAGGAGAGTGAAGAAAGGCCTAAGCAGACTAGTTGCAAAAAAAGAGATGTTTCTTCAGCTAGCTGGATGGGTTGTTCTTATCTGGAACAAATAGTGGCCATTAAGCTGTTGACAGATGAGTACTAGACTGTAGCTTGAATTCTCTCTGGCTGGCAGTGCTCAGTCTGAGCTCTTACCTGAAGTATACTGCATCACATTCTGGTGTCCCCATCACAAGGACACAGAACCGTTGGAGCAAGCCCAGAGGAGGGTCACAAATGATCCAAGGGATGGAATATCTTTGCTGTGAGGATAGGCTGAGGGAGCTGGAGTTGTTCAACCTGGAGAAGATTCTGGGGGGACCTTAGAGCTGCCTTCCAATACCTGAAGGGATCCTAAAGGAAGGCTGGAGAGGGACTTTTCATAAGGGTGTCTAGCAACAGAACATGAGGGAATGATATCAAGCTGAGGGAGGATAAGTTCAGAGTGGATTTTAGGAAGAATTTTTTCAGTGTGAGGGTGGTGGGAATTCAAATATGTTGCCCAGGAGGTTATGGATGCCTCTTCTGTGGGGGTGTTCAAGGCCAGGTTAGATGGGGCTCTGAGCAGCTGAGTCTAGCTGAGAGACTTCCCTGCTCGTGGCAGGGAGATTGGAGTAGATGATCTCTAAGGTCTGTTTCAGCCTAAGCCATTCTATGATTCTGTGATCAGACTGCATCATAAAGACGAATCAAAGGATATCCCCCAGGAAACTCTGCATGAAATCGTAATTTCAGTTTTAATGAGACCATTTCTCTTTAAAGGGCAGTTTTTTGAACATGCTGGCAGTAATATAATATGTGAGTAGTGTTCTCTAGAGCACTCTGGAATAGTGCAATACACTGCTACCTTTCTCCGGTTTCTTTGAATAGTAATGTAGAAGCTTGAGTTGCCAAGGAGAGAAGGGCATGTAAAATAAGCATAAGGACTAAGTTAGAAATAAATACCTTTAAGCACATAGACATGAGTTATTTGAAGTGATGAAATGATTTGTGTTTCTGAACCATGCGTTTCTGAAAGTTCAGCTACTTAGGGGATAGAATGGGTGATTTCTTCAAGGGGAGAGGACACGAGCAAAAGGAAATAAACTGAATTGCCTTCTGGAGTGGAATAGTTGCTTCACATTAATCCTTTTGTGGAGGCTTTCAGACATAATTAACTGAAATTCAATTCACTTGTTCTCAATTCACTTGCAAGGCCAGTTAAGCTAAGACAGACACGTGCTTTCACTAATCACTGGCTCAGACGTGTTTGCTTACCAAATGCCTGTGTTGTGCTCTTGCCATAGGCTACCATTCCTGTGCTGATACAGAGAAGATCTGTGTCCTGCAGTCCTACCAGTCCAGCAGCCCAAACTGTAAGATGGTGTGGTGTCACTAGCCTGATAAGGTATGTTGAAACCTCAGACTAAACTCCAAGTCATTAAGATCATTATCGTTGGCTTATTTGCTTTCCAGCACCTATTTTACAAACAGCAGCAGTGTGTATGAATCTCTCAGTTAGTGCTACTGAAGGATTAGGATATTATTGAGAAGTGGGGGTGGGGGAAGTGAGATATTTATTTAAAGGATATTGGAAAACTGTAGTGGAATGTTCTCTCTTATATTTGTGGAGGAAAAAAATCTGTTTTTCAGACTTCATTATCTGGTTGCTGCTTTACCCCTAGGAAAAACAAAACAAACCAACAAACCCAAACAAAAACAGCAGCCAAAATCCATGTATCTTCTCTGGGATTGTCTAATTCTCTGATCTTTGATATGCAGGCCTGAACATTTTAATTTTATCTATTGAATTAAAAATCTACCAGTAATTAAATAGAGACACTCTTCTGTGCATTCTGTTGCATCTGAAGGTAGATACTTCCCCTTGTACATGATCTTTATTATGTCCATGAAATGCAGTCACAGTTAAAGTGTCATTTAAATGATTAGAAACTAATAATGACATGAATAAAAGTAACTACACCTTCAGCTTAACTTTTTTACCATTACAATACTTAAGAGAAGCATAGTCTCTTGGAATATTCTTTGAACAGCTGTTCATCAAAGACTTGTGAGCAAGTACCAGCAAATTAAGGCTGTTTAATAATGTCATTAAAATATAGAGAGAATTTCTAAACATGTTTGGGAAGCATACATTTGCAAATACCTAATTTTGGCTGTGCTGATACCTTGAAGTATCAGTCTTGGAAGAGTAAATTTCTCCAACCTCTTCTTCCTGTGCTGATTATTGTGGGATATCTTGAAAATATTGGTTGTTGATAGCATGTAGTGTGTTTTGGTGACTTTTGGAATCACTATAATCATTGACTCAGTTTCTATGGTAACAGAGGTACAAATGTCATCACCACTACTACTACAGGGAAGCCAACTAGTCTCTTTAAATGCTCTGCTATTCTATGCCTTTGTCTATTGTCTGAGATCAAAGATTTGTCATGGCTAATGAATATGTAGTACATAAAAGCAGAGCTGAATTTAAGCTATAGTAGAAAGAGAAAACATTAGTGATTTACCTTCTTGTTTTCCTCATTGTATCTCATTTGGAAGACTCTGTAACTGCCATTTGGTTTTTTTTCCCTTTAAGTGCTTGCAATGTTTTTTCAATTTTTGTGGCTCTATCTGGGGTCTTGTAAGCAAACTGAACCTTTATCAGTGTACATCAACCATTGACCCTGTGACCAGAAGCACTGGCAAGGCTCTAAATGATATAATAATATTTAACATTTTAATTTAAATTGATAATTTAATATTTAATAATATTTGTTTAGGAAAGCTGTGGCTCACAAATTTGTCAATTGTTTTTTGAGCAACGAAAAAGCAAGTGGATAAGGAAAATCCCAGTGGTGCAGATTAGCTTGATATTGAATAGATTCTTGGCAGTTTAACTTCACTAAAGTGGATTCAAAAAATGAAAGTCCTCACTGATTTGCTGCAAGCTGCATATTCTGGTCCTTGCACACAAAAACAGTGGAAAAAAATATAGAGATGGATAATCAGTTTTCAAAGTGGAATATTAGTGTCATTAGAAGTTTGTAATTGAGTCAGTGGTGATCAACATATAATCCTGAAAATTATCGTGGTCAAAATAGTCTTGCACATGGAGTGAATAAAGAGATAACAATTTATTGATGGTATTAAAAATGTCAAGGCCAGCTTCTAAGAATTGCAGAGGAGTCTTATGAGCTGGTCACTGAGTGAAAGACATGGCAGATGAACTGTGTAGGTAAGTGTAAAGCAATGCTCATAAGTGAAAAACTAATTCATAGAATCAGTCAGGGTTGGAAGGGACCACAAGGTTCATCTAGTTTCAACCCCCCTGTCATGGGCAGGGACACCCTATCCTAGATCAGGCTGGCCAGAGCCTCCAGCCTGGCCTTAAACATCTCCAGGGATGGGGCCTCAACCACCTCCCTGGGCAACCCATTCCAGGCTCTCACCACTCTCATGCTCAACAACCTCCTCACATCCACTCTGACTCTCCTCACATCCAGCTTTGCTCAATTCCCCCTAGTCCTGTCACTCCCTGAGAGCCTAAAAAGTCCTTCCCCAGCTCTTTTGTAGGTCCCCTTCAGATACTGGAAGGCCACAAGAAGGTCACTTGGGAGCCTCCTCTTCTCCAGACTCAACAGTCCCAACTCTTTCAGTCTGTCCTCATAGCAGAGATGATCCAGCCCTCTGATCATCCTCGTGGCCCTTCTCTGGAAATGCTCCAGCATCTTTACATCCCTTTAGTAATAGGGGCTCCAGAAGTGGATGCAGTACTCCAGGTGGGGTCTCACCAGAGCAGAGTAGAGGGGGAGAATTACCTCCCCTAACCTGCCGGCCACACTTCTCCTGATGCAGCCCAGGATCTGGTTGTCCTTCTGGGCTGCAAGTGCACACTGCTGGCTCATGTTGAGCTTCTCCTCCAGCAGCACCCCCAGGTCCCTCTCCTTAGGGCTGCTCTCCAGCCACTCACTGCCCAGCCTGGATTTGTGCTTGGGATTGCCTGCCTCCACCCAGATGTAGGACTTTGCACTTGGTCTTGTTGAACCTCATGAGGTTGGCTTGTGCCCACCTCTCCAGCCCGTCCAGGTCCCTCTGGCTGGCATCCCTTCCCTCCAGCATGTCTGCTGTACCACACAGCTTGCTGTCATCAGCAAATTTGCTGAGGGTGCACTCATTGCCACTGCCCATGGCACTGACAAATACAAATTCCATTTGTATATATAAAATGATCACTTCTGAGCTGTCTTTTTCCAATTAGGAATCAGATTTTAGCATCCTAGAGGGATGATGTGGTGAAAATACTATCTCAGTTCTCAACACTATCCTGAAAAGCAAATAATATGCTAAGTATATTATGGAAGAAATTGAGCAAATCAAAACCATCCAGAATACTGTGCCTATTCCTGGTTCTCTCTCCTCAACACTGAAATAGGCTTCTGCTTATAACTAGAAAAGGTACATAGGAGGGTGTTAAGGAAATCTTGAAACTTCTGTACAGTCAATGATCTGGGGAAAGATTCTTCAGGTTAGAAAAGAGACACAATACAAGGGAGACGCAGAAACAGGGAACAATGTGTTCATTTTTTTCTTCCTCCAATATGATAATTAAGGGATCTCAACTGAAATCAGCAGGTGGTCAGTTCAGCACTGATAAAAAGCAGCAGCTGATCACAGAACATGCAGAGTGTTCTGCATGCTGAAAATGTTTAGATTCAGAAAAGCAATCATAGAATGATTTGGGTTGGGAGGGATTTCCAAAGGTCATCGAGTCCAACCCTGCTGCAATGAGCAGGAACATCCTTCATTAGAGCAGGTTGCCCAGAGCCCTGCGGAGCCTGACCTTGAATACCTCTCTGGGCAATATGATCTGATGGGGAAAGAGCGTGCAATGGGACAAATCTGACAAAAAGAGGGGCAAGGATAACCTCTGCTCTTTATTGGACAAGGATGGGAATGTAATAACTAGAGATGAGGAAAAGGCAAAGGTGCTTAACACCTTTTTTGCCTCAATTTTTAATAGGCAGGTTGTCCTCAGACCAGCTGGCTTCCTGAGCTGTTATGGGCTTGCTGAGTCTCTTGGATCCTCACGAGTCTATGGGGCCAAATGGGACCCATCCTAGGGTAATGAGAGAGCTGGCAGATGAGCTCACCAAGTACCTCTCCATTATTTATCAACAGTCATGGCTTACTGGAGAGTCCCTGAAGACTGGAAGCTGGCAAATGTGGTGTCCATCCACAAGAAGGGTCAGAAGGAGGATGCAGGAAATTACCGACCTGTCATCCTGACCTTGGTGCCATGCCAGATGATGGAGCAGATCATCCTGAGTGCAATCACAGGGCATCTATAGGATGGACAGGGGGTCAAACCCAGCCAGCATGGATTTAGGAGGGACAGGTTCTGGTTGACCAGTCTGATCTCTTTTTATGAGCAGGTGACCAGGTTGTGGAGTCTCCTTCTCTGGAGACTGTCAAGGCCTGTCTGGATGTCTTCCTCTGTGATCTGTGTTAGATAGTATTGTGCTGCTCTGCCAGGGGGGTTGTACTTGATGATCACCTTGGGTCCCTTCCAACCCCTAATATCCTGTGACCTGCCTGGGGGACATGGGGAAGGCTGTGGATGTAGTCTACCTGGACTTCAGCAAGGCCTTTGACATTGTCTCCCACAGCAAACTCCAGACCAAGCTGGCAGCCCATGGCTTGGACAGGGGCACTCTGTGCTGGGTGAAGAACTGACTGGCTGGCCAGGCCCAGACAGTGGTGGTGGATGGAGCCACGTTCTATTGGCAGGTAGTCACTAGTGGTGTGCCCCAGGGATCAGTGCTGGACCCAGTCCTGTTTAATATCTTCATTGACGATCTGGATGAGGGGATTGAGTCCTCCATCAGTAAGCTTGCAGACACCACCAATTGGGAGCATGTGTTGATCTGTTAGAGGGCAGGAGGGCTCTTCAGAGGAACCTGGACAGGCTGGATATATGGGCACAGTCCGATGCCATGAGTTTTAACAAGTCAAACAGCTTTGACCAAAACAGCCTCAGGCAGTGCTACAGGATGGGGACAGAGTGGCTGGAGAGCAGTCAGGCAGAGAGGGACCTGGGGGTATTGGTTGACAAGTGACTGAACATGACCCAGCAGTGTGCCCAGGTGGCTAAGCGGGCTAATGGTATCCTGGCCTGTATCAAGAATAGCACGGCCAGCAGAACTAGGGAAGTCATTCTGCCCCTGTACTCAGCAGTGGTTGGGCCTCACCTTGAGCACTGTGTCCAGTTCTGGGCCCCTCAATTTAAGGAAGATGTTGAGGTGCTTGGATGTTTCCAGAGAAGGGCACCAAGGCTGGTGAGGGGGCTGGAGCACAGCCCTACAAAGAACAGCTGAGAGAGCTGGGATTGTTCAGCCTGGTCTCAGGGGAGACCTTATTGCTGTCTACAACTACCTGAGGCGGGGTTGTAGCCAGGTGGGGGTTAGTTTCTTCTCCCAGATATCCAGTGACAGAACAAGAGGACACAGTCTCAAGCTGTGCTGGAGCATGTTTAGACTGGACCTTAGGACGATGTTCTTCATGGAGTGATTGCCTATTGGAACAGGCTGCTTGGGGAAATGGTGGAGTCACCATCCCTGGAAGCATTTAAGAGGAGGCTGGACGAGGCACTTAGTGACATGGTATTGTTAAGAAGGGTTAGGTGATAGGTTTGATTTGATGACCTTAGAGGCTTTTTCCAATCTGGTTGATTCTGTGAAATCCACTGAGGACTTGGAAATGGCAAGATAATGCTTCTGAGTTGCAATTTGCTGGAGACAAATGGGTATTTTGGGGAAATAATACTATGTTTGTCCCCTCCATGTGTGTTCTTCTGTGACGTACTCCACTATCAGACATGGTAGTTTGGGCGACTAGACATGACTGACCTTTGAGCTATCCACACATATAGAATGAAAAGGGAAATAAGCAAAGTGCTCTGACTTCTGTTTTGTCCCTTCCCCTTGCAAGAGGTCTCTATATACCAAAAGAAGGAGGAAAAAAAAAAAGACCAGAATCACTGGCTGATTTAAGGAGAACAGATTGTACAGTTTCTTATGCCAATTCCGCTTTTGGAGCGTGGCCCAAAGGAGAACTAAGCGAACAATGGGAAAAGCTGACTTCAATGATTTTTCTTCTTTAAAAACTACAGTTCTGAAAGCTGGTAAGGCTTCCTGCTTCACTGGCTACACTGGCAAATGCTATCTTTAATGGAGCATGGATTAGTGTTTCATAAATTTAAGTTTAAATTTAAAACTTTAAAAGGTAATTTCTCCTACCTAACCCACAAGGGAATGGGGTTTTGTTCAATGTGCCGGAGCAGTCTTTTTGTGAATGCATAGGTCATCTGAAATACAATAACCTGTATTATTTCCCATTCCCTTTGCTAACCATTTTGTTAGGTTGTCCATCCTTTTACATTAGCATGCTAAGCAAAAAAAAAAGTTTAATCATACAAGAGAGAGAATTTACACACAATTGCTTCTACCAAGAGAATCTAATTCTATTCTTCCGGATATTCTCTTCTCCAAGCCTGTTTCTCCTTTATAAAAAAGGCTTTTTGTATGTGTTGGATTTGAACTTGCCAGTGACTTGGGAGGTAACAGTCCCCTTGATCACTGACCTTGTGTTTGAGCAAAACATGACTCTCGTCGCCATCTGATCATGTTGAGGCCAAGAAAAAACTCTTTGTTGCATATCATTATTATTTGTGGAACTTGAATATCTCTTCTTTGAATAAAGACTGAGAGACCTGGGGCTGTTTAGTCTTGAGAAGAGAAGGCTGAAAGGGGATCTTATCAACAACTTTTAGTATCTGAGGGGTGGGTGTCCAGACTGTTCAGTGGTGCCCAGTGATAGGACAATGAACAATGGATACAAGCTAGAACACAGGAGGTTCCAGCTAAACACAAGGAGGCACTTCTTTATGGTGAGTGTGACGGAGTACTGGAACAGGCTGCCCAGAGAGTCTTCTCTGGAGACTTTGAAAACCTGCCTGCATGCATTCTTGTGTTGTCTGCCCTCTGTGATCCTGCTCTGGCAGGTGTGTGGACTAGATGATCTCTGGAGGTCCCTTCCAACCCCTGACATTCTGTGATCCTGTAATTATTAAGCAGGACACTTTTTGATAACATGGCAGAATGGTTGCTCTTAATCCTCAGCAGGTCACTGGAGGTAAAAACAGGGAAAATACTCATTAGAAAGAGGCGTTGCCTGAGCAGTATTGCTCAGGCAATTCAGGTAGGAGAAGCTGGGTTTTCATTTCTATTTCAGTGGTAGATATCAAGTTCTCTCTGAGCTCATAGCTCTCTGCTGTTGTCATTTCTGTCTGAGATAACTGTATTCTTTATCTCCTCAGTTTCTGTTTTGTTTGGCTGGAGGAATCACTACAGATGAATTAATAAAGGGATAAACATTTGTTTTCTCCAGCATTCCTACATTTGCAGAATAAGAGAATCAAACCAAGACAATCTGGGAATTATAATTCTGAGTATTGACTCTTTGAACTCTTTCTAATTATCGATTTCCCCTAAAAATCACTTATGTGTGTAAAGGTATCTGTGTAAGATGAAAGACAATGCTTAAATTTAAAATAGATGAGGTAAAATTGGTCCAGAGTTGGGGCTGTTTAGCTTACAAAAGAGAAGGCTCTGGGGAGACTGTAGAAGAGCTGGAGAAGGTCATTTTACAAGGGCTTGTAGTGACAAGTTGAGACAGATCTAAGCTTGAGAAGGGCAGATTTAGGCTGGATATTAGGAAGAAATTCTTTAGAGTGAGGGTGAGGAGGCACTGGAACAGGTCTCCCAGGGAGGTGGTGGATGCCTCCTCCCTAGTGGTGTTCAAGACCAGATTGGATGAGGTCTCAAAGAACCTGGTGTGGTAGGAAACGTTCCTGCCTGTGATAGGTAGGTTGGAACTAGGTGATCTTTAAGGTCCCTTCTAACCCAAACCATTATGTGATCAGTATTTACTGCTATTATCATTGCTTTCTATCCTGTGCAAACATTTTTTGTTGTTACAATGACAGTCTATCCCTGTCTTCTCTGAACTCTCTAGTGGGATTTGCAAATTTCTTAGAATTAATCCCACTTTTAAAGGGGTTTCTTGTTTCTGTCAATGAGCAGGAGCGAACAGTTTTTAGGAAGTACTTTGGGAAAGCTTATTTCAGAAGGTTCTTGTTTTAAGTTTTCCTCTCTTTTCTCTGTTTTGCTAACTTCCTTTCTTCTACCTTTCTCTGATTTACAGAACATATGGAAAGGTAGCTGCTAAAATGCTTGTATGTAGTTATAAGGCCTCGTTTTGTTTTTTTCCCCAGTGAAAGGATTGGCAAGTTTTGCTGCTAGAGTTGACTATACCTTAAGCCTGGGGAGTTTGTTGCAGTCTAAGTAGGCTGAAACAGATACTTTTCTAGTTGTTCTTTTATTGTGTTCACATCGTTGATTCCAATGACTACAGGGGTAATTATTTCTTTGTTTGCTAGGAACATTAAAATTGCTATGGCTTCTAAGGAAAATGTGCTCAGACTTCATAAAAGTAAGTACACAATAGGCTATTATAGCTGCCTTTTCTACTGGATTTATTTTAAGGAATAGTGGTACACAGTAATTAACCCTTTGTGCTTGAGGATACGCATCATAGTCACAATCAATGGGCATTTAAAGAATAAAGGGGCAGGGGATGAGCAGTTCCCGGATTCGTTGGTGAAAAATGTCTAGTTGAGCTGCTGGGATCTTCAATAACAGTCATCGTTCAATAGCGTATTGGATTTCTCAGGCCATTATCTCATGAATTACATCGATAAAATACTTGGGTTTACTCACTTTGACAAATGCGTGGGTGAAGTTGTAACTTGGAAGAATGAGATACCACATCTGCTGCAGGAGACAACTCTCTTATAAAAGACAGGAGCCACTTAGACTTTCCTGACTTACTGCCTCGCCTGGAACCTGGCCAAATCACAGGCCTCCACATACTCTGCTAACACTGCCTCCTGTGTCGGAAATTAACAATCGTTATGAATTATCCTTGAAGTCCCTTCCAACCTAAACCATTCTATGATTCTATGAATATTAATTTCTGTATTACTGTTGCTTTTTATTATTAATATTCAAAATTCATGAGAATTCCTTGAGATCCTTTGGATTTTCGGTGGACAGGAAGCAATTTCACAGAATTAAACAGTATAAACAATCAGAACTTGGAAAAGAGGAATGGGAGAAGAGACAGCATTCTTAACTATGCCTATGGAGTCTTGGTGTTCACTCCAGCATATGTACTCATGACTCTTT